>JAWZYV010012657.1:0-232498 GCA_038373885.1 Cheiracanthium punctorium | reverse complement strand
ACAAAGAAAATCGTTCATGTACATATCCACAACTATTTGCTATGTAATCAAGCATGCTCAATACAATTATTTGAAAACTGAAGAGGGAAAAAAACTCACATTTTCGAAAATATTTGGTATGTACTTGCATGTAAATGTAACTGACTCTGATTAAAATGCTACAAAATATTTTATCCCAGTTTTATATTTGTTTTCTTTGAGTATACATATGTGTGAGAAATGTTTAATTGAAAACTTATATTATCAAATTATAATAATACGGTTTAATTTTTATTCATTTTCTGGGCCGCAAATATATTTTGTAAAGATGGAAAAATGTTTAAGTGTGTATAGTGCTACTATTGGCACACACTACATATGCTAAATGTAGCAATGCTTAAAATTTATTAAACCATTTTAAGTCGATATCTGCTTGGTGTCAAGTTACTTCTTTGACCTGACTGCTTTTTTCATGAGCTTTTTATTTTAATTAGTTTATTCATAGTAAAAATAGAAATAATTTTTAAGCAATTACAATGTTAAATATCAAATTAGCTCATAAATTTTACTTTTTAAAATGCTTTGAGAATTTTATCTTTTACTTACTCAACTCCGGTTATAGTGAACACAAATTGTTAGTCCTGATTCACTCACATTAGAAAAGTGCACAGCATTTTTCGGTTTTAGTGAACATGAATTCGGTTATAGTGAACCTAAAACTGAACTTCGAAAATTCTGGAAATGGCAGAGATTAAGTTTTTCGATGTCTACATTTTAAAATGTTGTCTGTATGGTATTCGATAAATGCACAAAGAGATTATCAAGTATGTGTTCCGAAATACAGGGGAATTGTCAGTGACTAGGCTAACATGGCGAAGGGGAGAGGGTAACAATAGCATAGCTGCCAACCTTCCAAGAAAAGAATAAGGAACACAGCACGTGGTCATAAAATCAGAAATAAGGAACACAGTGCGTGGTCATGAAATGTATGATTAAATATACAATTAAAAATCTTATATTAACAGAATTAAATTATCGTGTGTAGAGAGATGATGTGCCTATATAATCATTAATTTATAAAAATAAAATATTCTTAACTTAGCTCAATTTCTACAATAGGCTTAAATGTTTAAAGTAATAAATACTTGAAAGAATAAGACAAATATCATTCAATTAAATTTATTGCCTTATTTACAAGGATAAATGCTTTACCAAAAGCTAAAAATGTACGATTTTCCTTTTTTCTTTTAATTTTAAAAATCCTTACACAGAAGCTGAAAAATGGAACATTTTGGCTTAAAAACATATTTACAGAACAAAGCTCAAAAAACTCTTAAAGCTCAAAAAACGGAACACTTGGCAGCTATGCAATAGCGCACTAGAAAAGGGGCTTTTAGACTCTTGACCGCTGTGAAACCAGGAATTTATTCATTGCAGTGATGCATACTTATATTTATCTCTCCGATTCCCTTGCAAAATAGCCCAAGTTTTGTGGTGTATGCCTCCCCGTACTCCTTTTGTCCGATACCCCCAGTGCTTAAAAGATAAGCTCATCTTTTCCACCCTGCATGAAAGGCTGACACCCACACTTCCAGATTGAGGAAGGTATAGCAATAACAATTTTTAAAAGAAACATGCAATTTTTTTCATTCTCATTCTTGACCAGAAAGGAAAGACCACAAGCACTTCGATCCAATTCATCAAACTGTGCCCCTCTTAATTGTATTCATGCTTGCTATCTGGGGGCATCTGTAAAATGGGGGTTAAACTCTCAGTCGGTTATAATCAATAGCATTTTTCGGCTACTAAGGACTTAACAAAAAGTAGGGTACATTTCATAGTGAACAAAAACGGAGATGTTTTTCTTGTCCTTAAACGATTCCATTTTTTATTCCCGGTGCAATAGCACAGGTTAAGGATTACCACTACACGTTATTGCTTGATTGGCTACAGCACTTTACAGCCAATTGAATGGAATCTCCCGAATTATTGTAGCACTTAGGCATAAGACATAAATACGATTAATTAAGTTTGCTTTCTTAAATGGCCAGTGTGGGTATATAAAACACTATTTTTTAACTTATGTATGCAATGTTCCTTGTTCATAAGAGGACACTTCGTTTATAGTGAACAAAATTTGCCGGTCCCCAGAGGTTCACTATAACCGGAGTCGACTGTACTTTTATATATGAATCTCTAAGTTACTTTAGTTAGAAAATATGATTCTACGATTCTATATCATTAACAACTACAATTAACCAGCACAACTCCCCCCACCATCCTACACACACACACCATGCAAGCAAAATTAAACCGATGACAGATGCAAAAAAATTTAATGTTATGTAGCGACCACTCATAAAAAGTAATTAAAAGCCTACAAAATATTTTTATGGTATCCTTTTAAAAAGACTTTTCAAGCATAAACATCTTAATCTACAGCTGGAATTATTTTCCAGAAAATGTACTTTATGTTAAAGCTACCCCCTCCTTACACCTCCCAAAAAGGAGAAAAGACATAGGGGTTTTGCCAATCAACATAAAGATTCAACTTACAGTGGAGTCTTGACTTACACAAGGGATGTGTTGCAAGACCCCTTGGATAAGTGAAAATTTCACGTTGTGAAATAAGGTATACGAGTATTTGAAATACATACACAATTATTTTTGACACTTCAAATTGTCATAAGCCATTCCCTAAAGATATATTACCATTTACCACATGGAGTCATGAACAAACAATGTAGTAAAAAAATCAGTGTTATCAGGGGTCGATCCAAGAATATTTTCCAGGGTTCCATTTTTGTGAAGTTTCATACTAATTTTTAATAAAAATCACTTTTTTTTGGGGGTGGGGGTGCTAAAATAATTGATAAAACAGATTAAAATGTAGGAAAAAATGCCAATGCATCTGCATTGACCCCTGGTTATTCAACATAATACTACACAGCATCGTAAACTAACAAAATTTACAATCAGTAGGAGAGAGAGACAAAGTACAGTACTGAATATACAGTATGCAGTAATAATAATAAAGTGCAGCACTTTAATAATAATACTGTACTGTACAGTAATGTTACGAATTTTTGGTCTGTTCTTCCTCCTGGCTGTTAAAACTAGTTTAAAATTCATATTCAACAGGTCTATTTTAAATTTTGCATTTTGTTGCATCAAAATTGGTCAACTAGAACATGAGATATGGAGTTTTGGGTTTGCCTATTGGTTTGTATAGGGTTTTCGAGAAACAGAGAAATATTGATGCTAGCGCTTCGTTCGCATGCAGGCTGTGTAAGTTTAGGAGGGTTTCTTTCAAGTCCCTAAATAGTATCAGGTCAAAAGCCCCACTTGAATTATTGCATGCAGATGTCTGGGGGTCCTCAAGCCATCAAAGGACGTATGGGGGAAAGGCATTTTATTTTAATAGTCGACGACTATTCTCGTCGTGTATCACTTTACCCTATGACAGAAAAATCCGAAGTAACAGGAATAATCAAATCTCATATTACCAGAGCCGAGAATGCTTTAAATCGTAAAGTAAAAGCAAATTTGAACCGATAATGGTTCTGAAGTAATAAAATGGCAGTTATAGGGATATCTCGATGAAAAGGGCATCATCCACGAACAGACAAACATCTTTACTCCTGAGGAAAATGGGGTGTGTGAAAGATATAACCAAACGGTGGTCAGTGGTGCTAGAACAGTTCTACAAGAATCTGGCATTCCACAGTATTTTTGGCCTGTGGCCATGCTCTAACTTTTCCTATACCTGGAATAGAGTCTGTCATACAAAGCTAGATAAGATTCCAAGTGAGCTGTATGCAGGTCCGAAACTGTCTGTGAAACACCTAAAGCTGTTCGGTACATTAGCAGACGTGGGAATTCCCTGGCAGAAATGCTGAAATAAACTTGATCCAAGAGCTCAGAAAGGTTTTCTGGTGGGATATGTCTTTCGCACCAAAGGTTATCGAATTTGAATACCTGAATCCGACAAAATAATTGAAACCATAAATGTTTCATTTAAAGAGGAGTATTTTTACAAAGATGTAATAAGTGGAGCGGTGCTGGGCCCTCAAGTAGATAGTGATGCTAATTCAGACCGTGGTAATGAAAATAGTGAGCGTGATGATTTAGGTTACCCAATTTCCCCATGGGAATCTGAAAGCGAGGAAAGTGAGACGGTCATCCCAAAAGGTGTTGGATATAAGGTCCCTGGTGTTGCACCTAGTTTAAGAGTAGTTAACTGGGAAAGAAAACCTGTAGTTAGGGGTGACAAATCACGATCCGACATTTACTAATATGAAGAGGGCAAGAAGGAGAGACTAAGGTCTCTAAATGACATATCAAAGTACTGTGATAAAAATAATCTGGTGTTTGATCCTACCCTATTTGACTTCCGAGGCTCAAATATGCAGTTTGATAAAAGTTTGCTAAAAGGAAAGTTTGATAAAAGGTGATGCAATTTCCCCTGATAACAATAAAAATTTTCCTAAAAGTGAAGAAATTTCTAGCAGCTGCAGTAAGTCCAGTTCACTAGATCGTGTTCCTGTTCCAAGGACCTTTAAACAAGCGATAGAGTCGGGATACAAGGACGAGTGGCTAGCAGCTATGCGAGAAGAACTTGCCATCATGGAAGACAAGTTCAGAGTCTGGCAGCTAGAAAATTTACCAGACGGAGTAACACCTGTAGGCTGCCGGTGGGTTTACACCCTGAAGAAAGATGAATTGGGAAAAATTGTGGGATTTAAACTGAGATTAGAGGCACAGGGTTACAAACAGGAAACCTTCAGCCCTGTGGTAAATTTCAGCTTGATCCGACTTTTCTTTGCATTCCTAGTTTCTTTTTGTTCCTAGTTTCTCCTCGGTTCTTAAGATCCCTATCACACACAGTGCAACATTAAGGGTGCTTACCTGCATGCTCTTTTAGAGGAGATGATTTTTATGTCACAACCTCCAGGTTTTGAGACCTCTGGCCATGAGGGAGAGTTCTGCAAGTTGAACTGTGCGATATATGGCTTAAAGCAGAGTGTTTGGCAGTGGTTCTTTGAAATACAAGCTGCTTTGTTAGAAATGGTTTTAATAAATTTGAGTGGGGAAATCGTGCATATATAATGAATAATAATTTAATTTTAATTTTATAAGTTGATGATATTGTAGTATTTGGAAAAGATGAGAAGATTATTAATAACGTCCTAAGGAAATTGGAAAACCGGTTTGACTTAAAGTATTGGGTAGAACTCGGACTCTCTTAGGAGTAGAGTTTATTGAGAAAAACGGGAAAGCATGGATGCATCAATGCACGTATATAGGAGAAGTCCATGAGAGATTTTGAAACTTTTTAAGATCCCTATTTCCTCATTACCCATATCGAAAGGATCGGTATATTCTAAGACATCTTGCCCTTCTACAGCAGATGAGTCGTATGAAATGTCAAAATTGTCTTATAGAAGTGTGCTAGGGTGTCTATCTTATTTCAAATAGGACATGTCCTGACATATCCCGTATGCAGTTAATATTTTAGGTCAATTCCAATCAAATCCTGGCATATCTCATTGGGATGGCTTGCTTAGGTTATTAAGATGTGTAATATATACTGCAGATTATCTTCTATAGTTAAAATGCAATCTACCCCAAATAATAGTTTATTCAGATGCAGATTATGCCGCAAACAAGGATGATAGAACGTCACTCGGCAGGTAACTCATCTTGCTTGATGACTTTCCCATAGGATGGCGGACATTCAAAGAAAAAAGCGTTAGCTTATCTACTATGGAAAGCGAGTTCATCGCTATGACTGAGGCAGCCAAGGAGATAACCTAGTTCAGTGGTATCCTAAATGAATGCTATGTCCGGGGCGTTATAAAAGGCAAGTTAAGTATTCCAATACTTTATGTCGATAACCAAGCAGGTATTGATTTCATAAAGTCTCCCATCGAGAATTATCGCTCTAAACACATCCATGTAAAGTTATTTTTTATTTGTGACTTATTTAATTCACAAAAATTTCTCTTAAGCTTCGTAAGAAGCAAATTGAATTTAGCTGATGCTCTCACTAAACCTCTCACCAAGTCTTAACTGCAAAAGTTCATTTTGAATATTTTTAAGGTAGGAAATATAGATTGAAGTGTCTTTCATTACTTACTACCAAATATAAATACTCATTATGTAATTTTTTATCAGAAATTTCACTTAATTTAATGTACTAGACCCATTTCATGCACTGTGTTTATTATATTGTACGTATTGTATTTGTACTGTACGCATTATATTGTACTAGCAAAGTGTTCTCTTTGTTAATGTATTAGAACCTGTAGTTATTAGTGTAAAGGCAAGCGTGGTTATACAATTTCTAAAATGTTTGAATTTGTATTTATTTAAATTGGATTTGCACAATGATTATACAAAAATTCTGAAGGTGTATTGTGGTATTGTACATAATTTTAAACCTGTATATACCTAGGTATCAATATGTTTTTCATCCTTTAAGTGCATGGTATGAAAGTATGTGAGTCGGGGCCCCACATGTGTGTGTAAATAACGAATTCACATTTAATAGTAATTTTGATGCATCTTATGGTTGGGAAATATAATTATATGATATTGATATACAGGGCCCGATTATGACAAACAGGGCCCCCGGGCATTGATGAATTTGGGGGCCCCCAATCTATGATTTGTCTTATTGAAGACAAATAAATTTTTAATATAAAAAAGAACATTTCAGAACAACATTTTAAACTGGGGGCCCTTTCGAGCCGGAGGCTCAAGGCAAAGTCTGGATTTGCCCATGCGATAAGGCTCTGTTGATATATTTACCATGAAGAGTTTTTGAATTTGAATTGTGCTTAAGAGTTTGTTTTCATGAATGTTTATAAAAGATAAAATAACATACTAATTAATGTCATATTGTTCGTTTTTGTGTTACTACTAGTTACTACGTTTTTGTGTTACCCAGTACTAATTTCAAACAATAACTTCTTTATAAGGAATGTTCTTAAGCCAGCTTATGCACTGGTATCTAAAAACGTAATTCTAGTCACCTTTATAGTTTTAAATTCAAACGGAAATGATTTAAGAGTCCATTACTTACTCTATATACTTTTATCAAAATCAAAACTGTAGCTCAGCCAAAACGTAACTTAGCGAAATTGCCATCTTGAATGAACAAGAAGGAGGACATCATAATCACGGAACAGAAGTAATGTCACATCTTAAACTTCGAATCATGCTCGCTCCAAAGTGATGTCATGATTGGGCTGTGTCATACTGGCAGCCGCACGCATCTGTGCTTGGCGTTTGCTCCTTAACTGGAGGGCGAATCCCAATCGGAGCGTATTTAAGCTGTGTGCTTCTGAGTAGTAATTAGTTTCGTTTCAAATTTCGGCAATGCCAGTTTCATAGTTTTTTTTTTTTTTTTTTTTTTTTTTTTTTTCAGAATTAGTTCCGGAGCACCAGAGTTCGGTGCAAGTCCTTTTTTGAAGATATGTTTTAAATCATAGTGTTCCTGTTTACTCATAGTTTGGTAGAGAGTTGTGAAGCATGAAGTCAGCTAGTTCTTTGGAACATAAGGCTATGATACTACAAAATTTGAAAAGGCTGAGTCGACTCCTGTGGCATGAATAAAGATGAAGTTATGATGGCATTTTTTAAAGTAGTCTTAAATTCCTGTTTTGCACTCCAGCATTACTTCAATATAATTATTGACTGTTACTTTCTTTCTGAGCTCAGTGCTAAGCCATGGTTCACTATGCAAGTTAAAATTGAGATCTTTAACTAAAAATACGACATGTAATTTCAAACCTAAAACTTAATAGCCTTTTAATATATCCACCTAGTCATTTTGTAATTGTTCTACAAAATGAATCTATTGTCGAATATTTTCTTATTAATAAACTAAAATGTTAGTTAAATCAAAGTCTCTTTAATGAGTTTCTACTAAAGAATAGAAAACATTTTTTATTTCAGGTACTTAGACATAATTCAGCAACGCTTCCATTCTGCTTAAATTAAATTACTCTGCTTATTAAATGAATCAATTTCCTAATTAATATTTTCAATGTAATATTAAATATATTTAATTTACCAACCTTAGGCATACATTAAACCCAAATGGGTTACAAATTACCGGCGTTATTACATATTATGCAAGAAAAATTGCTAAAAATCAGACAAAACATATAATAAAACATTTTCTAATTTGAATTTCGAAAAAAAATCGCTCCGAGGCGTGTTAGGGTCTGTCCTAATGAAGCTGTATGCATAATTCGGTAGGTCTGGTACCAACAGTCTCAGTGCAATGAGATCGAGAGGCGCATGCAAGAAGATCGGTCATCACAAACCTACATAAAATGTTTACTCTCGGATTTCATTATATAAGATTATTAACAGAAAAAGAATGGGAACTGTGTGTTCAGATTTGAAAAATCATATTTTGTTGCAAGTACCGAGGAAAAATGAATAAATTCTTGCAAGTGAATACATTGCTTCACATGCTTACATAAACTTTTAAAAAGACAGTGATAAGACAAACTAAAAGCAGGTATTTTCAGGTAAATGTATAAAAGTTCATAGGAACTGCATGTATGTAAAAGAAATAGCCATACTTGTGAGCATCATCTCTAGCCTGAGATGCATTATCTTCTGTATAGGTTCCAAGAAGTTCAATCATAACTTTTGCAGCTGTCTCACTAAAATAAACCATTAAAAATGACAATGAATACAAGTTATGTTGCAGTGTTTCTTATCAGAATAAAAAATATTTTAAATTTAATCCAAGTAAACTTGAAACATAATGAACTTTAAGGATATGCATGATGGCAGCCATTTAATATTTACAATTTGATTAGTTGGAAAAAAAAAAAAAAAAAAAAAAAAACACCTTTCTTCATGCGGTTAAAAGACAAAACAAACAAAAAATAAACCCAGTTATTTTACTGCTTTTAATGGTGGTGCTTTAATTCCCTTCCTTCATTCTTCCCAAGTTATTTTAGCCTTGTTCTTTCTCTCTCATCCGATGCTCTTATTTTATCGACACGTGTATGAATGTTTTGCTTGTTTTTATGCATTTAAAAAAAATGCCTTTTTGCTTTATTAAAGTACATGTACATTTTGTGCTAATATTCTGTCTTACAGTTTTAGAGTTTTAGGTATTTTTCTTAATTTTTTGTTTTATCTTTTTACCAACTGCCTCCTCTTTTTTATTTTGTTTTAATTAGCTTTACATTTACTAGTTTTTTTTTAAACATTCATTCATCAGGTCATTTTTCTTTTTATCGCTACTGTGCTTATTATTATTATTGGCTTTCCTGCTTAAGTATAGGTCACTAAATTCCAATTTGTTGACGAAAGGTAAATTTTTTGTTTTTGTTAGTATATTTAATCAAACATTTCCTTCACAAAATATATATTTCATCCTGAGTATACAGGATGGCTGCTAATTCATGGTACAAACTTTGAGGGCTGGTACAGGACACTGTAACATTCACATTTTGTATAGGAATGTATGGCCAAAAGTGAAGTGTCAAGCACAAACACAGGAAAGAACAAATGCAGGAGACAGTAAGTAGGTGCCTACATTGCTGGTAGATGGCCAGTCGGCACTGATTTGGGGAAGAGAGACCATTCTTGTCTCAGTTTTCATCCATGATGAGAGATTTTAAGTTTGCCGAAAAAGGAGACATGCATTACTTGTACAGCATTGCAAATGGAAATAGCAGAGCTGCGCTATGTATGCATCGTGAGGTATTCTGACAGACGAATACCCTATCACAGAATGTTTCAGAGATTACACTGTCAACTTTGTGAAACAGGTTCATTTCACATTACTAGACACGACGCTGGTCCACGAACAACTGTACGCACTGCAATAGTTGAAGGAAGAATCTTGCATGGCTGCTAACACTCGAGTCAAGTACAAGAGCTGTTGCACAGACTGTAGGTGTGAGTCAATACACTGTCTGAAGAATGCTACACGATAATCGTCTACACCATTTCCATTATCACCGTGTACATGTTTTGAAACCAGAAGACTATCTTCTGCGCAGTGCCAGTGGTTTCTGCAACAATGTACACCGCAGCTGAACTTTCTGCATGTTATTTACAGATGAGGCGACATTTACACGCAATTGTGTATTTAATGTGCACAACTGCCATGTGTGGGCAAGCGAGAATCCTCATGCAACGCGACCACATGCGCTTCAAGAATGCTACAGCGTCAATGTGTGGGCTGGTGTTGTAAATGACTTCTTGATAGGCCCATACCGCATCGTTTCGGCTCCAGGGAGACGTAACTTACGCCATCTAGCTCTGGCGGAAAGTCCCCTAGCAGAAAAGCAAACCGTACAGGGGCAAGGATGCTCTTCTCTCCACTCAACTCGCACATGCGTACTAATCGTTTACTTGCCGCGAGGTCTTCCGCACGATTCCCTCCTTCCTTCAAACGACAATATCGTGGATCGTACGCCACCATTAACTATTAAATCGGATCAAAATGGAAAAGAAGAAACAATCTTCAATTCATCTAATACATAAGTATATCTTGTACGTTCTTTAACTGACATTTACATTATTTGTTTATATTGATTTATGTATAATTTGTTTATATTGATATAAGTATTGTTTTTTAATGTTACCGATGCAACAAATATGCTGCAAATCAAATCAATATGCTTTCGCTGCGAATAGTTTTACCTTGATCGCTTCTACAACTGTGTGCTTTTGTCAGCAGTTATTAATTGCGATATTTCGTAAGAGAAAGTAAATCCGTTTGCTGTAGTGGCCATTATGTGAAACATGCTTGTATATTTTTATTGTTTGTATACATTAACAGAGCGATTTTTGTAGTACAGTATGGAACCTGTTATCCGGAATGGTTGGGACCGGGTGTATTCTGGAAAACTGAATTTTCTGGATAACTGGTTGGGGATTAACATGATATCTACTGATTTGATTGGTAGCATAAATGCTACTCTCTATTTTTGATTAGAATTAAACATTAATTGCATTTAAAGAGCATTTAGATGCATTTATGGAGCATTTAAAGAACTAGTCTGTTAAGCAACATTGATTGAAGAAAGTCTTCTCCATTGCATCTTTCTAATGATAAGAGCAAACAGGTTAAACATGGGTTTAGTAGTTGTTTTTAGTGTGCACAAGCAGAGGCAATTAACATTATAATCACTTTGGCTTTCCAAAAACTTACTACGCTTGAACCGTGTTATAATGAACTTCAGGAGAACAAAAGTTATGTTTGTTACACCCATTACCGGAACTGCTAAGAAATGAAATAGTAAACTTCATTGATACAATACAATAATTGGATTTTTTAAATTTAAAATCAGCAAATCATTATCATTTATCAAAATATACTTAATTTTGTATGAAAAAGCAATACGTAAAAGCTCATATTCTTAAATCTTATTCTGAATGTGAAATACAAATCTAGAGGCGTTATTGGATAACTGGTAAACTGTGAGACCAAAACTGTAGTTCGTTATATACCGGGTTTGCTGTAACAGAGTTCGGCTATACAGGCAAGATCAGAAATGATGATATATCATATTTATAATAGTTATCTCATATAATGAAATATGGTTGAGAGAGAAACTACTATTGTTTTATCTTCAGTGTGCTCGTTTCCTATTTGTTTACAAGTAGCCGATCACCGTCAAGAAAATTCTGTCATCATAGTCAAAAATTCATTTTCTATAGTAACGGCTGTATTAAATTAAAAAAAAATTGTATAGCAAAAGTCGTATGGGCAACAAACTGTACTTGGGGGCGACCAAAATAATTTCAGAGATTGCCCGAGGGCAGCACAAAAAGAAAACAAAACAGAGAATTCTACCCTTGGTTATAGACATTGCGGATAAAAGTTATTTGTGAAAATGTTTCATGTTAATGTACGAGCTATTTTGCTTCAATATTGTCATTTCTAAAACTTTTTGTTTTGACTTTACGCATTATTAATTAGTTTTTCTTTCTACAGAAAAAAGAAGTCCTCTCATGTTAAGTGTGTCCTTTGTGACACAGCTAGAGTGAAAGAACCTGAAGGCTAATATCATAGGTTTCCGAAAGACCCAATAATGTAAGTGTTAATTTTAGTAAGAGTATACCATGTGTTACTCATTTTGTAATGAAGCTATCAACAAATTCTTTATGTATGGTAATGTACAATGTAGGAATGCACCGAATATTCGGTATACTGCCTATTCAGCAGTATACCGTGACGGTTCGGCCAAATATTTAAATATTCGACAACCGAATAGCAAACAAATTTAAGTATTCCCCAATCAGTAGACAAATACATATTTTTTATATCACGAATGAAAGATATAGTATAGTACCATAGTACTAAATTGATTCAAGTTGTTACTTACTAATATCACATGTGAATAAGCGTTAAAAACCCGTATAAAGTCCTCCTACCAAAACACCCCCATCCTTGGCAGATAGTCCTTACATAGCGTTCCACAATCACACAAAAAACCAATATCCTAATGAAATTAGTTTTAATGTAAGAGAAAACACTCAGATGTTAAATTTGAATTTTGTTGCTGTTCAGTTTTTCTTAAATCTCATGACACATTACATTAACCTGTGCTATTACTAACTGATTTAAATTTGAAACAGTAACCAGGAAAAAAAGAAACTCATAACATTAAGTATTCATAAATATGTGAAGTCAATTAACTGCTAATATTTTAAATAAAATATGTAGGTAAAAAAAATTACCAGCATTTCACTAATATTTTAAAAAGTTATTAATAATATATAAAGGAAACACACTTGGATATTGAATTTTGCAGCATTTCAGTTTTTGAAGTTTTACACCATATGAAACATTTTTTAAGAAAAAACTAATTAAATTAATCATTGTAATCAAAGTTTAATAAATTTTAACCAAGTATTCAGTATTCAGCCAAATATTCGGTTAGAATTTTAACTGAATATTCGTTATTCGGCAAAATATGGTATTCAGTGCATCCCTAGTACAATGTAAATCATGGAAATTTTCTTAGAAATGATTGCAATTCTTTGCCCACAACATTTTTCGGTTTTACATACAACCAAACATGAACTATTACACACAATGGAGAAATCCTTCATAAAATCTCTTAAAGAGTAATTTTTTTTCTAAATGAATCCAAAATAGCAATAATACTTTGAAGATTTTTTTTTTTTTTTATAAACTATAAAATTACAAAACAAATTAAAATATACAGTAAAAGACAATGAAAGGTTGTTTTAATTGACTGTATTTTTGTGAAGGGGCCCTTTAATTGGTTATAATTTTGTGAAGGAATTTTAGTCGATTGTAATTCTGTGAAAGGGCTGTAAAACAGATCTACACTTTGTATGTGTTGATCCCTGTCTGAGACCCAATAAAGTTATTCTATTCTTTTTTGCAGGTCCAATAAATGAGCTGAAGTGTCCAGAAAGGAGTGGGTTATTTCATCATCCCCTCCATGTGAGATACACCAGATTCCGGGTCTGTTCTGAACATTTTTCAGCAAGCAACTATTCCAACACCATGATGCTGATTCTGACAGATATAATTTGATGCCACACCACTGTGAAATTTCGACTTCAGATGATGAAGTTTAAATTTTACTCCAGGTAAACTCAGCAAGTTATGTTGCGAAAAAAGCTTGCGAGCAATTTAAGTGCAATGTTTGTAAAAATGATTTGATTGGTGAGAAAGAACTTTCAAAAAGTACAATGTTTTTATATTTCAAAAATTACAATATTGTTAAAAATAGGTTTATTGAATTTGAAATTCATAAGTATTATTCCTCAAATGTTGTTGGTACATTCTTTCAGACTTTTTCTTTTTTTGTCAATCTCATCCCTGTCTTTCTGGAAAATAGTAGTGCAATATTTATATTTCTTACTCCAGTTTCTTTTTCCACATATATTTTTTTACTATGATATTGTTAAAACAGTGCATTACTTACAAAGCTGTATTACAAAACTTATTCAAAAGTAAAATTATCAAAAAGAAACAGCCATAGCAAAAATTATTTGTTTTTATTTTCAGAATTACTTAATGCAAGAATGTAGAAGCATTAAATTTTATTTTTATATTAGGAAATGTATTTACTATTATACTTAAATATATCTATATTTATTTCTTTCATTTTGGCACATGGTAGTTAATGGAATATATACTGTGTAAAAAAACAATCTGTTATTTTATCTTAACATAATTAAGAGGATATGTCATTAAGTAAACCACATATGCATGTGGCATAATGCTCAGTTAGGAATAAATCTATTCAAAGAACAGTGATAGATGACCAAACTTAGCTCAGCATGATTTTCTCATCTGCTTTTGTCTATTGACGCAACAGCTTGGAGGCAAGAACCAAATGATAAAAAAAATTTTGCAAATAATTATGGCATTCAGTATAAGGTGGTATTATGAATGACATAGCTAAATTTATGCAGCTAGAATACGGGCTGAAGAGCGATAAACATTTGTAGGGCCTGTGTTAAAAAATAAAATTGTTTCCAAGTGTTTGTCATCATAATTTATTTTTCCTTATAATTTAGAATTTACAGTCACACAATATGATAGAACTTGCATCATTTTACTTAATGACTTTCCATCATATTTTCTCTTTCATATTAAATAGCTGCCAACTTGTAAGAATTTTTACAAAATGTACAAATGTATAAATGTTAAAATTTTCCTTTTGCATTTTAATTTAAATGATTTTGAGTGTGATGCAGAGAGCCAAGAGTTTAAAAACTTACTACTCAGTAGTTGCAGAATTTGAAGTGGCAACCTTATTAAAAAAATTTCAAGTAACCGAAATAAATTAGTTTTGTTTTCATTATTTTTTTTCTTATAACTTTCACTTACGTAAAATTTTACAGTAATTTGTAATGATTGACAGATTTCTCTTCAGAGATCTTGTTTTTTCTTAGTATTTTTATTGAAATGCATCAATTTCAAAATATTACGCTAATACTTTTATGAAAACTGACATTCAATGATTTTCACTGCTAGCTTAGATTGGTCAAAAGAAACAAAAAAGTATGAAATTTGATCCAATTTCAGTATTTAGTTACTTGAGAATAAACAATAATAGAAATAATAATTTCTTGATGATTTGACATTTGTGCATGCACAAAAGCAAAACGTTCCCTGATTTTTGGATATTTTTATGAAATTCCCTGATATTTCCATGATCTGTCACCGCCCTGTGCTAGTATATAGTTTTATTATTTTCCCACTAATCACTAAGTCAAAATTATTTGACAGCACGTCTATGGCCCAATTAAACCTATCTGGAAGTTTTTTTTTAAAACAACTTTTGATCACTAATTTTCTTTTGATTGTTCAAACTACATTTTTGTGAACCTAAATTACTACCTCTGCATTGAACAGTCCTTTAAAAATTCTTCTCGCCCCCATTTTCAGAAGATAAATAATCTTGCAGACTTACAGCTAGTGATTTTTTACTTTTTATTAAATATTACTTCTTCAAATAATTGTGAAAAGGTAATGTTTTGTTTGATTAATTAAACATAAAAATTTCAATGGTTTAAATTGTTTAAGTACAATTTCAGATCCGTATGCTATTCAAAAATTAAATCATTTTGATGCATTTACTGAAAACTAGATTCGTTTTCTTTGCTTTCTTTCTTTCTTTTTTTTTGGGGGGGGGGGGATAGGTGTGTGTGTCATTTTTTATTGTAATTGTTTTATATTTCTTGTCTCCCAAATATTTGACTTTTTTTCCCCTCTTTGTTTGTAATGGATCTTACAGATACATTTTTTTTTGGGGGGGGGGGGGGGCATTTTTTCTTGTCTCCTAAATATTTGATTTTTTCTCTTTGTTTATAATGGATCACATAGCACATTTTTTTCTTAATGTAATTCAAACTTCCTTGTGTACTGTCCTAATCTCAAATCGTAACGGTTGCACTGTAAATACATAAATTATTTACAGAAACACAGTTTGTTGTCTTGTTTTACAAAGCCTATTTTAAATTTGTTAAACTCAGCTACAATTCTACATGAAATTTTGTTGCTTGTACAGTTATTTGAATTATCTGTTTTCTGTATTGACTATCCAAATAAAATATAGTTGGAACTTTATAATGTCTCAAACTTCATTTTTGTTATTTGTTATTGTTTTAACATATAAACATGCAGACTGATTATATAAATAATTGTAAGAAAGGTCTACCAATTTATTACATACTAGCTGCGTGCCCGTTCTTCGCACGGTAGGAAACGAAAATTTTCCTTACATGTGTAATTCGAATTTATTCGTGATGTAGAATTTAAAGAAAAAGAGCACAACGCACACGCTTATTTACTAGAATAATAAACTACCCAAGTTAAACAATTTCAGATTAAAATAATTTATAAATAACACATGAATATTAATTCACAAAACATGCTTTATAGCCTATAAATTTGTAGAATTTCTAAATACAAGTGTACACTTACCTTTACATTCAGAACTTAAAATTCGAATTCTATGATTGAATTCTTTGATTTATTTCCATAAAAAAAGCGCAATCTTCAAAAAATTATTACCTACATCTAAAACACCTTGTCATTAAGTCATTATGACAAAACTATAACAAAATTGTTTTTTAATTATAAAATAAATTAACGTTTATAATCCAAAATCGCATACAATCGAACAGCGCAAATGTAAATATTAGGCCTCAATGATTCAGTGATTTCTTCCGATGGCAACGAAGAAGCAGGCCCGGTTGCTAATAACGACGGCCCCAGTTGAAGTCCTCGAAGAAGTGTAAATAGTGCAGTTTGCTAGATTTAACTTTTAATTATCACGGCTTATTTATAATTAGCTGCGTGCCCGTTCTTCGCACGGTAGGAAACGAAAATTTTCCTTACATGTGTAATTCGAATTTCTTCGTGATGTAGAATTTAAAGAAAAAGAGCAAAATTATTTGACTCTTGATGTAAAGTTTGCGTCACGAGTATTAACCTGGCATCATTGGAGTATAATGACTCAAAAAACTACGTCAGTGTCATTCACTATCAAAAAAGTGGAAAGCTTAATGGTTTGCAGAGAACTCCTGGCTTTCAAAATGTCTTATTTCTACATCATACTGCTTTTTAGGCTCAAGTTGTAGCATTAAATACCTAAGACACTACATGGAATGGACAACCATTTATTTCTTTCCGAACATGTACCATATAAGGAAAGTATTGTAATCATGAAAAAATTCGACTTCGAGATTTTGGTGTATTTACACGTTTTGAGGTCTTATGAATTCATTTATGCTATTTTCAAGCGATGTTTTTAAGATAACTGTGCACCCGCTCTTCATACGGGAATAAGCAAATATTTTACTACTAAAATCATATCTGCATGTGACAAAACAGAATTTCATTTTTAAAAAAGTTCAAGTAATCTCCTCTGTTGAAATTACTGCGGGATATATTAACGCAAATTAGAATTACTTTTCGCTTAGTTGGTTGTAAGACAACCGTTGAAAAAGGAGAAACACTTTTAATTTCATGAAATATTTATTAACGTGGTATATTATGATTTATTCATATTATCCTTAGGAATCTAATGATACTACCTATTACGTACATTAATACTATCTATCTTCGCTTCTCCCTCTTCAAGGCTCCCTTAAAAGAAACAGCTTAGATTATTTGGCCCCAATGGAATCTTTTGATTCTATGGCGATTCTTGGCAATTTACACATTAGCATAAATAATAATCATTTCACATAATGGTTGCCATTAAGGAAACTCTCCATATATATTTAATTTATACATAGTTTTATAAGATTGGCGTATTTAGTGCCGCAAACCATTTCATCTTATTGTGGGGAGAAAATATCCAAGGCCATTTTAAATATCTATGTATCTAATATAGCGATATCTTTTATATCCTCCATAGTCCTGTTTCCTGAAAAACATCAAACTGTGTAATCTCGAGGAGCTACTTATTCCCGCTTTAATTGTGACATGGCGCAGAGTTTACAAATTTCACGCATTTTTTTAATTTATGACGTCACTGTTTGACTGCCGTAAAGGATACCCCAGTTGGTTGAGGGAGTTAATTTCGATATTTCGCATAGTAGTTTTCAAACAGTATCATTAAAACTTTGCGTTATGTAGGACCTTCATGGAGGAACGTAATTCAACGTTAAAATAAAACTATACTCGCAGCCTGCATGCATATGTTAGGCAACGCCTGCGCCATAATTAAATGTCAAAAATAAAAATAGTAAATAGAAAAATTTTAATATATCGCGCTTTGAAACGAACTTTGTAATTTTTAAAATGAACATTTTCAGCACCGTGAAGATATTTCAATTTTTAAATAAGCACCGGATTAAAATACCACTTCTAATAATAATAATCGTGAATTTCTTAGTTTATTTCTACAGTAAATTTGAATCAAAATATCGTCTCCCTGTGTTGAAAATAGAGCTGGAATAAATGAGTTAAAATTATGGCGTAATTTTTACGTATCTTAAAGCATTTGACGTCATAGATCCTCACTTGCGAATTGAAATTCCGATATCCCATTTAAAAACTCGATTGGTTGAGAAAACCCTTTTTTCTAATCCTTTCTGTGGCAACAACCGAAGATAAATTCTCGTGCCGTGATCGCAATGTAATGAATGGCGTGAGATCGCGTTGATGCTATTAAATTCTAAACATTAGGCTGCATTAAAATTCATAAAAAATCATCTAATTTACATAATGTTTTCGTTTTTATTTTAAAAGAGGGAGAAAAGAATGTTTCACGATTTGTCAAAATATCAAAAAGTTATGACAGATAGAATTCAAGATGCGACAGTTTTAAAATTATTTTACGAAACAATTCGCCGAAGCAAATGCTTAGTAAAAAAATTCCTAAAAATCGGTAAATCATGTTACGTATTCAGAACAAACTGTTTTTAAAAGAAAATTTTCTCCTCTATCCAATGATACAAATGCCGTTTTGCTGCAAGCGTAATTTCCGCCGTCATTATGAATTAGGTGAGAAAAAATGCCAAAAATCTCATAAAACATAAAATTAAAAAAAAATAAATCTAGGTCGAATTTTGAAAAAATCGCTTCGAGGTGCACAACTACATATTTACATCTTCCCGAGTACCAAATTTGGTGTTTCTAGGTGTAGCCGTTTGTCCGTAACGCTGCCGACACACACACACACCTTCTTTTATAATAAGTAGAGATATAAGGCCCAATTAATTAGTTTTCATTTATCTTAAAATAATAATAATAATAATAATTTAAAATTGATGATGTACAAAAAATACATTAAGTTTATGCACATTCACACTAATAACTTCTACTTTATGGTGTTTTTTGTGCTTACTGTTTGAAGAAATTATCATCCATATTTATAACTTTTTAAAATAATTGAAGTTTTCGTATACACTTTTCTGTGCATAATGCAGTATTCTTCAGCAGAACAAGTCTTAAATCATAACAATTATAACCTCATTTAAGGACAAGTTTGGTTCCTATGAAATTATTATGCTGATGCCACATTTTAAATTATTTTACTGGGTGTTTTGAATAGCGAATTATGAGAGTAAGTATATCTTTTTTTATTTCAGCACACATGGTAGTTATTAGTAAATATTAAATATAAAGTTCAACTTATTTCCCAATTGTTGCAATAGAATATACACATTTTAAAAGTGATGAGCACAAAACAGAAGTCCATATCACATTATACATATTTTTACCCTAAAAGTATAAGCTTAAACAATGATATAAGTTCCTGATTAAATCGATATTATTTCATTGATCCTCATCTGATTTTATGATTAAAATAAGTTTAAACAGCGATTCTCATTACAAAATAATAACAATAGCAACCCTTGCTCCAAGTTAAAATTACCCCCAAAAGTGTTAATTCAAACAACTGGATTTGGATTAAACCAATATTTAATATTATTTCATCGATTGTTTCCTGAATTTATATTTAAAAGAAGTTTAAGCAGCGATTCCCGTAACAAAATAATAATTAAAATAACCTAAGTTTCATAAATAATTTTTTTCCCAAAAGTGTAAACTAACAATAGTTTAACTTTAATCACACATGTGATTGAACTTTAATCAATGGTCAAACTTTAATCATAATATTATTTCGACAATCGTTCAGCGAATTTATAATTAAAACAAGTTTAAGCAGCGATTCCCGTAACAAAATAGTAATTAAAATAACCTAAGTTTCATAAATAAATTTTTTTCCAAAAGTGTAAACTTTAACAATGGTCAAACTTTTTTACACCAATATTATTTAGTTGATCGTTACCCGATTTTATAAATGAAAGCATTTTAAACGGCATTTCTTCATTAAAGGGGGGAAAAGTAACTCCCAGCTAACTCAAAGCAAAGGCGAAAATAGTTTCGGATCTGCGTTTGAGCCCTGTAAAGTTTTTTTTTTTTTTTTACCACCACGGTTTCCGCCAACGCCGCGCATTTCTGCTCTTACATTATCCCTATGAGAGCTGGACTTCTTCACACAGTGGTTATTTATATTCTTTGCCCATACCTACTGCCACAGCGACTCAATGGCCACTGTTATCTCATTTTCCTTCAACAAGTTTTACCAGATCTGCTACAACATGTTCCAATCACCATTAGAAGCCGCATGTGGTTTCAGCATGATGGGGCGCCAGCCCACTTCACCTTAGATGTTCGTCAGTACTTGAATATGACATTTGGCATGCGATGGATTGGACGTGGTGGATCTATCTCTTTTTGATTTGACACCCCGATTTCTTTTTATGGGGACATTTGAAGAATAATGTTTATGCCACTCCAGTAGACTCCGATGAAGATCTCGTTGCTCGAGTATCTGTAGCTGCTGCAAGTGTGCATGAAATTCCTGGCATCTTTCAAATTGTTCGTCAATCACTGTACTGACACTGTCAAGCGTGTATCAATGCTCATGGACAAGTTTGTACCATGATGTGAAAAAACTTTTCACCTGTTAATATAGCAATGTAGGAAACTAGAGGGAAAATTGTCAAACAAAATATAAATACCTTTGCTTGCATTCCAGCAATACTTCATGCAACAATCTCAGCAATTTTTGAGTCTTATCAATGTTGATGTCTAACTGTGCAAGCCAAGATTTCAACTGTAAAGAGAAAAATCATTTCAATATAATGTGTTTAAAAAAAAATCTAGCAATTTTTTCCTTTAAAGATATTACTTTTTTTCAAGTTATTTAAATCTGGAGCAAATTTTACACACTACCCTTGTAATGCAATAAAATTTGGAAAACATGGAATGTGAAAATGCAGCAAAGACGAGTGAAAAAATGTAGAAAGAAAAATTTTATAAACTCTTATAAATGACAACTGATCCCCCCCCCACACTTTATTGCGCTGCAAACAAAAAATTAATATTTTAGCAGCTGTTCAAAAATCCACAATTCATGTGAAGTTGGATTAGTCAGATAAGGATTCTAAAGTGCCCATTTTTGAATCGTAAACACTCAGACAGCAGTAAACTAAAACACATGAAAAGCAAAAAAGTAATAAATGAAATGAAACCATGTAATTTTTTACCTTTATTTCCTAATACAATGAACATTTCTTTTCAGAAGGTAAAATAAAAGTTCTAAATTTTTACTATTATATACATAGTAAATGTCAATGAAGTTTATTCACATAATAAATACCTTGAAATGCGAGAAGTGTGAAACACAAAGAAGCATATAAATCAGGTATGGGCAACCTTTTGAAAATTGTGGGTCAAACTTCAGGATGTTACAGAAGTCGCGGGCTATATAAGTTGTATTTATATGGAATTTTGAATGATTTAGATGGGTTTTCTATGGGAATTTGAAATGTCCCACGGGCCGGATCAAAAGCCGTGCCGGGCGACACCCGGCCCTCGTGCTGTCCATATGTGGTATAAATAAAATAAACATTTTATTAACATATGATATGCTCAGTACAACATTGTAACAGCATTTGTGTTTGTTTGCAACAAAACATACAGTAATGATAAGTGTTGTAAGTGAATTTCTTTACACAACTAAATTAAAAAATGTTTGTTCAGTTTGATTACCAACGATCGTAACATGACTTTTATGGCAGATAACCGCAGCAAGGTGTTTATGCATGGGCGGAGTTAAATGGTTCAATGTGTATGTAAGAATTTTTCCCCATTCCTGCAGTACATAATCTTTTAACTGTTGTATATTACGGGCAAGCTGTTGGCCACTCTAAAATAGGGAAGTGTTTCAAATGTAGCTATGTTTTGGTTATCTTCACTATAAGTGGTGTTCTGTTCTCGTCTATGAAAATATATCATTTTCTGCCAAACAATCGCTGCACTGATGGCTGTAGATTCATTTCAAGAATGCATATATAATCTTGATCCTTCACCATAACCGTACAAAAATGCAAATTACGAACCCCATTTGCTGCCAAGCCTCCCCACATGACAGAGCTTGACCATGCGCTTGTAACAGGATGGATAGATTGCTTCATCCTTCTTCCCGATATCCTTTCGGCCAATATTACCATGTGAAACCTGAAAAATGGATTCATCTATCCACAGCACTTTCTTCCACTGAGATGGAGTCCAGTTAAATGGGATTTGGCCCACACAATATGGCAACATTCATTCAGTTAAGTGAGAAATGGCTTACATCTTACTTTATATAATGCGTAGAATGAAATTAACAGTTTCTTAGGAGAGATGATCTTTCCAAAAGTCTTTTTTTCCGATGTGACAAGATCTATGATTGCCAAGTGCATATTTTTACAAATATGTGTAAGAAACAGGTGTACTTCACAATCAGTCAACATGGTTCCGACAAGGATTTTTCCTGGACAGATATTTCCAGTTGTAGTGACTTGTTTTATAATACTACTCACTGCAGATTGTGTTAAGTGGAGCATTTGGCTAATTTGGCATTGCAAAACACCATTTTGGTGCTATTTTATAATTTGTTTTCATATTGCAAGAACAGTAGCTAGTCCACTCGCTCAGTGTTTCCGCTTACCACTGACAACAATTGAGAATTGCTTGCATTTATGCCATTTGCTTCCTCTGATGTCACCGACTCAGAATTGTACACAAAACAGCAGGATTATTCTCATTCTTTCTAATAAACAAACGTCATTGAAAAGCATTGAGATTAAAAATGTAACTCTTTTCCTAACTTTAAACTCATTTGTTTTTTCAATTGTGATGTTTGTACACAGTGGAGAATTACATATATTTATGCATTTTACAACATTTGATGAACCCACGTTTTAAAAATTACAAAAGCATTAAAGAACGAACTTCATTGAAATTATAGATATTTTAGAGAGGGGGAGGGGGGAGAAGAATAAAAAAGCAGAATAAGAAATAGCTTAAATTACAATAATACTTAGAATTTCTCTTGATATTTTAGAATTTAATGTTTGGATACAAAAATTTAGGTCTTGTTGCAATATTACTTAAAAAAAATTTCAGTTTTCAAATTTACAAAGCATATAAATACTTATTGATTTAGATGTACAAAAATTACAGTTTTAAAAGGAGATACATATACATAAATATAAATGCTATACCTTTGCAATATCCTTGAATATAGTATTTACATTATCAGTCTGTCCGGCTACTCGCACAAGGCTGCAATACACATCATAACGAAGATGACTTTGTTCATGAATACCAGCATATAGATTCATTAACCTGCAATCAACAGCCCATGTCACTTAAATTAGCTCAGTTTAAATGGAAAAAAGACAAATAATCTTTTTAAACTGAATTACAGTATAGAACCTGTTACCCGGAATGGTTGGGACCCGGTGTATTCTGGATAACTGCTTGGGGATTAACATGATATCTACTGATTTGATTGATAGCATAAATGTTACTCTCTATTTTTGATTAGAATTAAACATTAATTGATAATATACTAGAAAAATAATATAAAAAAACTCTAATATGATCGAGATAAATAATGATGATTTAGAGAGGAAGTAGTAAATATATGATAACTTCTTGAAAACTTAGTCACACACTAAAAAAATAAAATACCTTACCAGATTGCTTACTTTATAAATTCTAGCTGTAGTACTCAAAATAAAAAAACAAAAACATAAGAAATATATAAAAAAAAAGCTCATTTTTTGCTTTTCTTTCGGAAAAAATAGGAATTTAATCAATTGAAAAATGATTCTGGATAACTGGTTTGCGGACAAGAGGTTCCACACTGTATTTAAAAAGCATCCATGCTCTCACTAACAAAAAGCAGTCAGGATTTTCACCTAATAAGAAAGCATAAAACCTCTGTGTGTTAACATGGGCTAAAAGAGAAAGTAAGTATGATTTAGAAAAGTACTTGTGTTTAAGTGATATTTATCTGTTGAAATGAGGGGGTAAAATCCTTTAACTGCAAAGAAAATTGATTGGGTCACAATACTTATATACCAATGTTTTGTCCTCTCTCTCTCATTGTCTAGCCATTGCTGCAAAATATAATTGCTATTTTCTGTGATGCCACTCATAAAATAGCAAAACAGAGGACATCGAGTATCAATAAAAAGAAGACAGTGGAAAAGAGGAAATCCCACACGAATAAAGAAAAAATAGAAATTATAACACACACAAAAAATGAACAGTTAATATATTGCAAAAACTGAAAAGCAATTTCAAAAAAGTAAGCAATATGATAAAAAAAAGTAAAAAACATGTTAAGTTTATTTTTTTGTTTGCTTTCACTCACTCTCTCTCTCTCACACACACGCATGCATGCACACACAGATATATATACATTCATGACAAAATATTCTTTGTTACAACTTTTACTTATAATTATTTTACACCATTTTCTTTCATACCTGAGCCTGCCCTTTTTTTGTGAAGTTTTTCGTTTACTGGTTTCTTTAGAAAAATTAATTTAAATTTGAAATAAAAGTTAATTCTTATTTTTACAGCATTGGGAATTTAATTAAAGGAGTGCTAAAAGAAAAATACAGTAAAACCTCACTATAACGATAAATCTATCTACAACAATAAAATTTTGTGGTCCCGCGAGCTTTCCATACAATATAATCTCCCCTCGATATAATGGTACATCCCTCTAGAATGATAATTTTATTGGGTCTTTAAAGTATCATTGTATCAAGGTTTTACTGTATATTAATTTTCAAGAAGGACGGAAGAAGACCGAAACTGAGATGCTGGAAATTAAAACTTAATTACTGCTGGGAAAAAAGAAAAATTAGAAATATGGTGGAACTTTCAGAAGAATTTCGCTGAATATGCAGTGATATATAAGGTGTGTCCCAAAATGATAGAACCACACAAATTCTTGCAAATACAGGGATGAAATCGTACGAGAGCAAAAAAATTGTACATGTGATATTTGTATATAATTAATGTGAAAGAAATTTTAAGAAGAAAAACATTGGAACATGCTAAAAAATAAAAATATCACACAGTTAAATAATAACTACAATCGGGAATTCACAGAAAAAAGTAGAATTTTCAGAGAAAAAATACAAAAAAGTGAATTCCTCTTTATTCACAAAAAGCTGAAATCAGCTAAAAAGCTGAAGAATTTCATCCCTGCAAATAACAAAATACATTTTATCAAAATAAAAAACTTTTTTTCTACAAATAGATCTTCAAAGGGAGACATTAAAACAAATGAAAAGTTTCAGACTTCATACATTGAAGAAGATTAAAAAAAAAAAAAAAAACATTGGTAATCGAGTGTCCCAAAATGATAGTGCCACCTCTATAAATAAAGTCAAAACATGCTTTTAATGACCCTTAAATCCACCATGTTTGGAAATGATGTCAATCACACAGTTAGGCATTGAATCGGATAGATTGTGTCACAGTTGTAAAGGCGAATCGTCCCAAGCTTTAAGGATTGCGAGTTTGAGTTCTGATACTGCGAGTTTGAGTTCTGATGAATGGTACTGCCGACCATGTTCATAGACCTTGCATGCAACTGCTGCCCACATGTTCTCCATCGGATTGAGATCTGGAGAGCGTGGAGTCCAGTCCATCACAGGAATGCCATCGATTAAAAACCACTCCCAGGTCGAATTAGCATTATGCAGAGTAGCATAGTATTATTAGCATAGCAGAGCATTATCTTGTCGAATTTGTGCATTTGAGTCATTTTGTAGTTCAAAGAAAGGTAAAAGATAATCGTTTAATAGTTCTTGATACTTTCGAGCATTTAAATAATCTGTTGGAAAGACTATTGACGGTTATTCCTCCACCTCCTTGTTTTTGCTTAGAGAAACTAATTTTATATTTTCTAAGATAACACCAATAATATTTCTAACAATCTAGTCCGTCAAGATTGAACATTTTTTCATCACTCCAGTTAATTTTATGCCAGTTTTGAGTCCACGACATGTGATACTTTGCCCAATTAACTCTCTTAGTCTTATGGAGTAATGCCATTTTGATACATGTATATCAGGAGAAGAAGCTACTTGTCTGATACTGATGCTGGAGTTGTTTATCCGGTGAATAATCGAACGGTTCTGTCTTGACGTCAGCACTGGACGGCGACCTGTATTTGTGCGTACCATGGGAATTCAAATAATTCCCTACAATGTGATGAGAATGTTTAATTGCTCTGGCAATTGCTCTAATAGACAGTTTATTCCTATATAATCTTTCAAACTCAGATCATTTTGGGACACACCTTATATATAAAAAAAGGTGGAATCCTCCGATCGGCGAAAAGTGGCATCCTGTGTTTTCTAAAACTTTGACATTTTATCTTTGCATATTTCAAATAATCAATTAAATTTAAAAATGGTATTGCAAATAACAGGGCGTTTACAAAATCTCAATACGAAATTCCCTGATTTCAATTTCTTTGTAACTCCCATATATTTCTCTATATTTTAAATATTTGTGAAGTTATGTAAATCTACTTAAAAAGAACTCTAAACATTGCTCAGTTCACTTTCGTTAAACCACCAACCATGAATCCACGAATGTTTTATCCCCAAGCAAGGGTGGCTGTTTAAAAAGGGGTTTAGTCCTAACTGTATCTCCCAGAACTAGCACTATTATCAAAAATTCTCCAACAGCTCGATAGGTTTTCAGAATCATGCTTAAAATGAAATTTAATGACTTAAAGTTTTTTCAATTATTGTGGAAATCCTGTTTCACATGAAATTTCACAGCCTCATTTCAACAGGTAGTAACTGTGTTATGTTACAGCTAAGTTGCCTAAATATTAATAAGTAATTTCAGATTTACACTACAACTAACAAGATCACAAGATAGGAAAAAATTAATATTTTTTTTTATATGCTCAGATTTAAAAAAAAAAAAAATTGTTTTTGCCAGCAAGTAACTTGTTAATTCTGGATCATTCCATGTCAAATCAACCAAAATTTTTCGAAAATGACACCATCCGTCACAGATTTTGATGAAATTTGGTACATGTGTACAACTTTTGATGCTGATTATGAATATGTCAATTATATTGAGATTAATTGAGGGACTCAAAAGTTATGAGCTTTTGAATTTCAGCTGAGATGCCCTGTAGGCCGCCATCTTGAATGACTCATATACTCATAGCCATAACTTTCTTAAAATTTGTCCTACAAACTTCATTTTTGTTTTGTTTTGATCAAAATAAAACACATTTTCACTTAAACAAAATCAAATTTATACATCTTTATTACAGTAACTGTGAAATCTGTTTATTTCTCATTTTTTGTCCGACAGAGGGCATAACTTCAGCAGCTAATTTCGAGGAATGCCCCCTTTCAATTTCCACCAAATTTTGACACAGGTAGTTAAAAGTATGTTATAATATCTGATTTAAAAATTTTGATGGGTATTTTACAGATAAATTTTATATAAATTATATTCTGAATGAGTATATACAACCTTTACAATACACCAGATTATTTCTTTGAAAAAATCAATTATACATATATAAATAATTTTTTGTTGTTTATACAATTTTACTGATAATATAAGAATGTTTGTTAAACATTAGTATTTTCATTCATTCTATTCCGACAAGCTTTGAAATTGGAATAAAGAAACCCACTAAATACACACAGCAATACTTTCCCTTTTGTCCTCTAAGAAAAATAAACTTTTGTAGGAAAAAAGCTACACTTTAGGTGATAAAATACATTTTTTAAATCTAAAACATACATATATTCCCCCCCCTACAAAAAAAGTTTAATTTTACATGAAATCAGCCAACATTTTTAATTACACATCAATTCAGCTTCCATAATAATATATTTCACTTGATTGAATTGACAATCTTAATGTATTTAATTACTAATAAAATGTTTAAACATAAATATTGAAAGTGAAAGTTGCAAAACAGCAAGAAGTAAACACCAGGAAGAAAAATGCAATGAAAACATAAAATGCTACATACCCTGTCTTTGGGATCAAAAACAATATTTGTATAAATATATGCTGGTAAATAACAAGGTACTATAGACATGTGTATGTTGGTAAATGATAAGTAGTTATATGTATATATATACAGGTACAGCTGATATCTAATTATTTAAAAATAAAAAGAAACTAATAATTTTTCATTTGTTGCCACATTGATTGAACCAGTTTGGAGGATTCTTTGCTGAGCTGATAGGTTCTTCCTGTGGCAGTATGCACATCAACTTTACACAGTATATGCTGAAAGGGTACTTCACAAGAATCATTTTGAGGCCAATAAAATGATGGGGATGCATGAATTTTACTGTAATGTAACCATCATCACAATTCACTTTTTCTGCAAGCCCAATATACCAATGTGTGTCATAAACACAAGCTACATATGAATTAGTACACCAGTTGTAATCACTATATGTTTGATATCACTATTGATGTTTGATGTCACTATTTTTGTTTGTGGCAAATCAAATTCTTTTAAGATACAGACTTGTTCATCTGAACTTATTCTTTTAGCAGCTATTTTAGTTTCAGATACTGGCACAAAGCTGTGTAAGTTCTGAGTACCTGTAATAGTTGTGGCTTTCTGAAAACGCTTAGATAGCTGCATACGTAAATCTTTTAATTCGTCAACTGATACAAAGTAGATGTCTATATCCTTAATTGTTTTGCTGCAAAAGTTATACATATCTAAAGCATTAGTAATCTGGTCTTTAAATGGTCTCTGTAAGCTGGCTTTAATAGTTAGTCTTTTTATGGTCCCTCCAATGCCATCACATGCTGATTTTCCATGGCTTGTAGCAAAAAATGACCATTTGCATTCAATTCCATAAAAATCTTTAGCATGATAGCACATGTTTAAAAAATTTTTACAATTTTTGTACTGCACTGCACATCCATCGGCAAAATACTCCACAAACTTTACATTTGGCAACATCATTTTTAGTGAGGATAGTATAATTAGTTTTGTGCACCATAGTCACATCATGTACTAAGTCATCTGATATTATGCAAAAACTTTTGCATCTGACACTTTCATTCATCTTATAATATATCACAGCTGTGTGAAGGCTACAGTAACCATTGTTCTAGTGATAACTTTGAGCTTCATCTTGTATTATAAAACTATAATTTTCACTAAAATCTATCAAAAATAAAATAGAATCTTCATTTAAGCTATCTTTTCTTTTTTTTTAAGTATTCTGACTGGGATTTTGTTATAAATGAATGTGGTATAAGCTTTTCAAGTTTATTCATTAATAAATTAATAAGATCCGATATTGTAGTTTGTAATGTAACAAGATCCATTCTGTCTGTTGACACCCATTGTTTGTATTCTACTAAATCATCAGGATCATAGTCTTCAAATTTATGTATTAAAAATTCTTTTAAAAATGACACATTCGGGCATTTTTCACATAGTCTTAGATTGCACTCCCTGTTTTTATATCACATACCATAAATTTTATTAAATCACTGTAAGATTCCTCAAGTTCAATAGCGACTAATATAAGCTGAACATTTTGATGGATTGTACATACACATACACTGTATGTTCCAGATGATCCTGCTAAAATACACTGCTTACGCCGTAAGCTACAAAACCTAGAAAATCCAAATTTCATATTTGGATACTTAAGCTTAAAAGCAGCATACAGTTCTTTGAGATTGCATAATATTAATCTTTTCTGCTCGTATACATTCCTGGAAATGCTGACTTTGTCCTTCATCCCAGGTAGTATTCGGGAAAATTCTGAATCACTGAAAAATTCAATTACTCTTGTAACAGTTTCTTCAGCAATTTTTTTCCCTGGTCTTGGCTTTGGCATTGCCAAAATCCCTGCAGTTTTCAGGAGATTTCGTGATTGTCTAACCATATAATCAGTAACATTAAATGTTGTTTTTACCTTTTCTCGAGACCAACTTAATGGAACTATCGTTAATAATTGAATTTTTTCTCTGTGTGAAGCTTGATGAATTTTTAATTTGATACTTTCCATTAAACTGTCAAAAGCAACTGCTTTTTCTTCTGATTCGCTTTCATTTTTTTGGCTGTGTTGAGAAGCAAATTGGTTATCCTGTGCTTCTGTTCCCAAATATACTCTAGCTATTTTGGTTTTCAGGATTTCGGATGCTTCTTCTATTTTGCGTTTAGCCTTATTTGCTCTGCTATGTTGTTAAATAGCATGAAGTTTAACTGGTGATACACCTAAAATTTGCAAACTTTCATTCAATGAATTTTTATCTTCGCTTTCATCTGGTACTGTTGCTTCAGGGCTAAAGTCACTTAAGGTATTTTGGTCATCCTTTTTAGATTCTATTTCCACAATATCTGTTTTATGTCTAAAACAGATATTTATAATCTGGCTATTTATATGAGTATACTAGCTGAAGTACCCGTTCTTCGCACGGGAATGAATGGACTTTTTGATATTACGATTTGTGGTGATTACTATTTATTGTAATAAAGAGATATAGCAAAATGGATATCGCTTTATATTGTGTTCAATAACCATGCATACCGAATTTCAAGGCAATCGTTTGTACGGTGCAGAAGGTCATGCGGCGTAGCGCAATCTAGTGGCGAGTTTTAACAAAACGGATACGGCGGAAATATTCTTCGCATTCAGATATCGATGAATACGAAATTTCAGGACGATCGGCTGGACAGCCCTGTGAAGTTCATGTGTTGAAGCGACATCTAGTGGCAAATTATATAGGAAAATGGATAGCGCCAAACTCTTCCCCGTGTTCAAATATCTATGTATACCTATTTTCATAGCGATCAGTTGCACAGTCAAGAAGTGATGCACTGCAGCGCGATCTAGTGGTTAATTAAAGTAATGATTTGCTACAGTGCCGTCAAGTGGCGAGTTATAGCAAAATGGATAACGCCAAAATATTCTCATTGTTCAAATAGCTATGTATACTGATTTTCATAGCGACCGTTTGAATGGTCAAGAATTTGGCCTGCTGCAGCGTCATCTAGTGGCGAGTTAAAATAATAATGCATTGCAGTGCCATCTAGTGGTGAGTAACATCAAAAAGAACACAGTTAGAATATATTCTTCGTGCTGAAATGTGTAAGTATAAGAAATTTTATGCCGGTCGGTCGAACGGTATAGAAGTTGATGCGTTGCAGCGCCATTTAGCGGCAAGTTACAGCAAAATGGATAGTGAAAAATATTCTCAGTGTTCTAATATCCGCGTGTACCAAATTTCATCGAAATAGGTTGGACGATATTCGCATAGTAAACGGCTAAACGGAATAGAATTCGAAGTTCTGCTGCGCCACCTAGAGGCAAGTTAGAGGAAAACGGATAGCATAAAAAGCTTCTCAATGATAAAAGACTTAGGTGAACCAAATTTCATGGTGCAACGGTGCTAGAGTTTTTCAACCTCATACACACATACCAACATTCATTTTTATCTATAACCAGTGTCATTATATATCCCAGTCTCAAATAAAATCCAGTTTCAAATCTAAGCCTCGCCAAAGTGCCAACATACGCCATTGTGCAAGCGTTTTTTCAGGAAATCATTCGAAGCATTGGCTTAGCAGCAATCAATATGGGAAATGGTTCGACCGCGAAAAAGTAAAGCAAGCCTTTATTTCAAAAGTGGAATCCCTTAATACAGCCGAAATTTTTAAAATTATCAACTATAACGTGTTTTATTCATCGTTACTCCGAAGTAGTAAATGAGAAGATTTCAATTTTCTGAAATTTGGCGGAATTCCCCCAACTTAAATCAATGTACTCATTTGGCGAGAATTCTGGAAATAGTTCGCTTGAAATCCCTTAACAACTGCATTATTTCTTCACGGATCATTAAAATTTAACGCTGTATTCTAATAAAACCTTTACACTTGTTTTCAAAAATCTATTTCCTTAAGCTCTCAATAAATTGCGCCAAGCCGAAATCTGTGCAAACCGCTAGAACTCACTTTCTCAAAATCGGCATTTGAGCCATTTTATTTTTTCGCCAAACTAAAAAAAATTACCTATTAGCCTCGGAAATCTTCAATTCTTATTGTTTTGCGTATAAAACATTTCATTCCTGCTCCGATTTCCCATGCACACGATATTATAATTTAAAAAAAAAAATAACCTTACGAATATAAACTAACAAAAAAAATCATTATTATTCTTTTATTTTTACTTTGAGAATTTAAAACATCTTATTCGGCAAAATCGCCAGACATGGCAACCACGATCCTTATTTCACACTTTTTTTCACTACAGGGGTTACAATTACGGAAAGCTTTTTGCGTGGAGAACATAAAAAATCTCTTAAATTCCGGGAACGGGTGGACTTTCAAAGTTTTAAAGTGGACTATGATTTATTCTATATTATTTTACATATCTGTGCAAAATTTCAGGCTGATATGTCCATTTTTGTGGATTTGTATACAACTCAAATCCACAAACAAACAAACAAACAAACAGAATTTCATTTTTATTTATAAGATGTGTCATTCAAGATGGCCGCCAACAGGGCATCTCAGCTGAAATTCAAAAGCTCATAACTTTTGAATCCCCCAATTAATCTCAATGTAATTGATATATTCATGATCAGAGTCAAAAGTTGCACATATGTACCAAATTTCATCAAAATCTGTGACGGATGGTTTCATGGCTTGGTTGATCTGACATGGAATGACCCTTCTACAAACTAAGAACTAGAAAATTATGCAAAACAGCAACAGCAATAGTTAAAAAAAAAAAAAAAAAAACTTACACTCTAAAGCAAACATTTGCCATTCTTAAAGTTGGAGCTTTTGTTAACTTTTCGCAAAAAGTATAAACAAATTGTTCACCAGCATCTATAGGAATGACAATTAACAGAGCCACAATATTGTTCAGAATACTTTCTGCATCTGCAATACAAAATATTTAGAAGTCATGTCAAGACAAACAAACAAAATGTAACATTAATATTTTAAAACTATATACATATCTGCTTTCTAGAAGCCACACATTTAGATCCATAATGAATAAGAGAGTTTTATGTAATACAGTAAAACCTCAATACAAGGATACTTAAGGGACCCAATAAATCCCTAACAGGGACTGCAAAATTTTGTTATAGAAGGATTTATTGTTGTATCGAATATTGTTTTAGCAAGGTTTTACTGTAGTATCTAATTAAGTCTTGAAAACTAATATACTCCAAATTATAATATTGAGAAAAGATTACATTTCTGACAAAATCTAATTAAGAATCATGATTTATACTCTTTTATTAGTATTTTTGCCTTTACAACACATGTTATGAACAGTTCTTAACTCTAGGATTATAAAGAGATTTATGGCATGGCTTGCGAGGACCGCATTATTGTATCAGTAAGCAATGTAGTTTGCAAAATACCTTTCAAAGCAATGCATTGAAGAATTTGTTGTAAATGGAAGGAATTTATTATTATAACCCATACCAATGTTAATGTTATAAACATTAAATAATAGGAGCAAAAAACAATTCTCTCATTTGAGAAACACAACACATTACTACATTCCTTGAAGGGAAAGAATAAAATAAAACTAGACCAGGGCTATCTTAGCCATATATTAAAAACGTCAAAGCATCCAAATTTTTACGGCAAAGCATCCAAAATGGCACACCTTCGATATAAATCCACCTTGTTCTTTGGTGATTTTTTGGGCTGCCAAAATGCCGTTTCTGACAGTGTAAAGAAAATTTTTGTTAAACACATGGAAACAAAATAAGCACTATTTACAAACTCAAGATAAAAAATAAAGACTTCATTAAAAAAACAAAAATAGAAATTAAGTACTTTATAAGCACTTTGTAAGGAATGTAAACACCATGTGTACAAATGTCACAACTTAAAAAACAGAAAAAGAATTGAAAGTTCGTATAAAATTGCATTTTTAATCCCAACGCTTTTCAATAAAGTTCATTCATTAGAAAGAAGGATAATAAGTAGTAAGAGTTGAGTATTGAATAGTTTATTTATTTACTGCGCAATGTCTTATACTCCTGAATTGTGTATCCCTCAAGAAACATTTATCTACTTAACTGTAACTGTGCTCGTGCACACATTCTTTTTACTACTTCTATAATTTTTTCCTTCTTGATGTTACCTTGTCATGTGATGTGCCCGTTTCTTCTATTCTAATTTAATAAAATAAATGTTATGTTACAATTCCAAGCTTACTATGTTTGTGCCATAACTCTGCTAACATTTCTAAAAGGTTATGGACACCAGATGGATTAATTTATTTGCTGATTTTTGATGTTCATTCCAAGGCTGCATCATTCATCCTCAAAATGGCAAATGGAACTTGGCGAATTGAAACGCTGAATAAAGATAATTACAAAACATGGAAACATAAAATATGGACTCATAAAATTAAGGATCAATATCCTTACACAATCATCAAGCAATCATCCTTGAACAATCATCAAGCAAGAATAACTTGTAAAAGGTGTAAATGCATTGGGCACTGAGGGCTAGCGAATGTGAAAGTGGGAAAAAGAATAATTTTAAGCTTAAGCCTAACAGCCTGGGATTCTTATCCACTCTGGATGACTCCCCAATAGGGTTACCAGGCGAAATACAGCAACCCTACTAGCCTAAAGCTCTCTGAACATTATTAAATAACGAAAAGCAAAATCTTGGTGCGTTGAGACAGATATTAAAAATTATATAAGTTACTTCAGTTATCATTGACCTGCGTTTGCAATTGCAAGGAAATATCAGGAAACCCTCCTACTTCCAGTCGATGAAATAAATGTAAAGGAAGAATAAAAGATAACTCGGCTGTTCGAGCCACGTCAGAGGGAGACCCCCCTAATTTTTTAGTTTCATTATTGCCATATTAAAACGATATTAATTGACTATGTAATTTTATCTCTCATCCCTTTTTCTTTTATTCTTCCTTTACATTTATTTCATCGACTGGAAGCAAGTGCAAGGAAAGATCAGGAAACTCTCCTACTTTCAGTCGATAAAATAAATGTAAAGGAAGAAAAAGAAAAAGGGGTGAGAGATAAAATGACATAGTCAATTAATATTGTTTTAATATGGCAATAAAGAAACTAAAAAATTAGGGGGGGGGACAGCGGGGTCTCCCCCTGACAAGGCTCGAACAGCTGAGTTTATATATATATGTATATATATATATATATATATATATATATATATATATATATATATATATATATATATATGTATAAATAAATATATATATATATATATATGTATAAATAAATAAAGATAATAACTGAATTACCTTTTAAATCTAGATCTAAAAAGGTAATTCAGTTACCTTTTTAGATCTAGATTTAAATTTATTTAATAATACTTTACTAATAAACATTTTTGATAAAAGAAGAAATTTCAATTTTGAAGCTATATCCTTGCCTCACTGGTCATCAAATATTCACAAAAAAGTTTTTGCTAATATTTTAATCAACCAGCTTATCAGATACTTTCGATTATGCAATAATAAACATCTTTTAAATTATAATATATATTTATTAGCAGCCAAATTCTTTTACACAAATAATTTTCCACTAGAGTTCATTAATAGTTATTTAAAAAGTTTTAATAATAGCCTGAATCCCTGGTTCTAGTCCTTCCTTTGCATTTTCACTTGTGTATACGTAGTAGAAATCTCTTGACGAATGACACAATTGCACTAAAGCCCACGGAGTGCTCTTAATACAGACTAGAACCTCGGGGACGTGCTTTTAGTTGATGAATGGCAACAGATCTTCTGCACGTGGATTGGACAGGAAACGGATAGCGAATTACAGGATTTTGGAACAAAAATTTAACTTGTTTCTTGAGTTTTGATGCACATTGGTATTATTTGTTCTTCGAATTTATGTATGTGTAAGTAATAAAGAACTTTTTTCTTTTCTTTCCCATAGGTAAGGGGGAGTCACACCTCTGAGATTTGCCTGTTACAGTTAATATTGTAAACTTTTGCAAATATATTTAAACTGATTTAATACTTTTCAATCAATCTTTCCAAACTTCAGTCTTGAATACAATACAATACCTTGGCAAAATCTCAGGCTGTGAGTTCGAAACCTATGGTGTACTATTGTGCATTTCCCCCTCTGAAGAGGACAATGCATTTTACATTTTTTTTTGTAATTTTTTTGTTGTATTAACAATGACTGGCTTGGGGGGCGTTTTCTATTTAATTTTCTATGTATTATTAAATAAATAAATATATATATATATAAATGGCATCAATTTTTCAAATTTTGGTACGGAAGAAATAAATGTTCATTTCAATTTCTAGGATTTTATCAATGTCCTAGTGGCAATCTCAATATTTAACTGCTAGTGTAAACAGAATACAGAACTCCAACAATAATGGGGAAAGATAAAAACCCACATTCACATGTGCTTAAGGATTTTTCGATTTTTTTCTTCAATGCAAACATTTGAATAACGTAAATTTTACATTACAGAGGAATAAAATGTAGTTTTTTTGGACAGGTAAATTTTGGGTTTGGGTATGTATTCTTTTAGGTTAGATGCCTGACCAGGCATGTAAATTTTTGGAAATTTTTTTGCCCCTGATCACTTGTAAAAGCATATTATAGTCTAGTAGATGAAAAGTTTGTAATAGAGTGATTTTGGAATGGCTAGAATCCATAGCTACCACTTTGGAAAAGAGAAAAAAGGGACCATTTTTAAGAAAAAGGGACTTTTAAGGACCTTGAACAGAAAAAAGGGATTTGTGAGGCCTGCAAAGCTTTTCTCATTTTGTTGAATAAAAGTCACCGTATTGCATGGGCCAAATCTAACCTTAGCTGAACACCAAATTAGCCGAAGAAGGTACTGTAGTCATATGAATTTATTTTTTAGGTTTCATGAATAAATATTGGTCGAAAGTATATTACAGGGGTGCTAACTGCTGTAAACAGTTTTGGAGCATTTTTGGGAGCAGGAAAACTGCTGTTTCGGAGCAGATGAAGAGGTATAGGGAGCAGTTCATTTTCAATAATATAACTGCTTAACAGCAATTGTTAATTATTAATAATGATTATGACTAAAGTACTTAGGTATTATTCCAGCGGTCTGCTGAGACGAGCGATTTTTCGCTAAGATAAATGCCGGACACATGAAATTATTGATGGTTCGGAATACGATTGGCAACAGTCTGCCAGCCCATTGGCCAAAAAAGTAGCTTGGCAGGAATGATACGCAAGTACCATGACATGACTGATTAAGAGGTATTGCAAGAATAAATCGGGCAAAAAAAGAAAAAAGTTTCCCATCACCATCTCGGAATTTCATGAAATATTTTTGATTTACCTCTTTTAGTTTTGGAGTTACGGGGGGTCAAAGTACCCCAGACGAGTGACATAGAATTTAGGGCCATTTTTGCCACTTTATTGTCTCGACTGTGACTGGCTCTGAGGTGCTTCAGAGAATTTTTTCTTTTTATCTGATAACATACCTTGGATATTAACATCTCAAATTGAAAATTCATTCGAAAATAGTCAGAGCCCCCAAATAAGGGTCCCCCCAATTTCATAAAAAATAGTTTTAAGAATGCTTTATATCTTGTTTCTGACGTGATATAGAAAAAAATTTTGCACAGAGCAGTTATACATCTTCATATAACTCTTGACATGGAGATGTAGTATCATATTACGAAAAAACATTTTTTGAAGGCACAACTGTTTCGAAGAAAAATCCCAAAAAGTACCTCCCTATTTGGGACACTCCACTGGCATGTATGGGGGCATTTCGGGTTTACTTTAAGTTTAATTGAATGTAGCAATATTGAAAATTAAACTTATCCTGCATGCATCAAAATACATCCTCCATATATCACAAATAGTTCTTTTGCAGGGGCACTGATAAGAATTACATTAGGCTGTATGGGGATCTCTGTAACTACTGAACTGATTCAATTTTTTTTTTTTCACTGATATAAAGCTACACTATTCCTGAGTATTATAGGCTACCTTTCAGCATGCAGCATAACTTGTTCTTTTACAGGGACACTCAAAAGTAGGGATGTACCGAATATTTGGTTTGGCCGAATACTTAAATATTCGGTAACTGAATAGTAAGCAAATTTAAGTATTCACCAATTGGTAAACAAATACATATTTTTTATATCATGAAAGAAAGATAGTATAGTACCATAGTCCTAAAATAATTCAAGTGGTTACTTACTAATATCACATACAGCAGTATGTGAACCTGCATCTTTGATGTGAGTAAGAGGAATAAATAGGATCTTTTGCAACAACACTTAAGTTTTTTTTTTTTTTTTAAAAGCTACTTTTATCATAATTACCTTCATTAGCTTCCCGAATAACAAAGTCACAATTATTAATAATTTCTTCTATATCGACTAATGGTCCATCAGGGGAATTTTCCTCGGATATGTCAGCTCCGAGACCTTTCAAATAACTTCGCAAATCTTGAAACTGGAATAGAAAAGTTTTTTTTGAATCAAACATTTTTCTGAGTATCTGGACATATAAAAAAAATGAGTGTATACAGAATATATATACATAGGGATTATACTGATGTCCTATAATCATATGTCAGTATGATTATAGGATATCAATATGTCAGTAAAATGTGTCCTATAGCACACATTTTACAGATTTTTTTTTTTAAACCTCCAAACGTTTCTGACATAAAATCCAGTTTCCAAAAAGACATTTTAAAAGCAGGTGCGTCATATTTTTCTGATCTTATAAAGATCTCTCAAAAGCACTACTGACATAATTTCCTGTATCTTTAAAACTACTATAATTTTGGAAGAAACGACGCACCGGGCGTAAATGCCGCACCCACAAAAATGAGCTTAATTAACTAGAAAATCCTCGAAATGCCGCAGCAACAATCTCCCCCTGAAAAAAAAAGAAACAAACATTGTACTAAGATATATTTAAGGAGGGGGTGGATAAACAGTAAAAATATCTCTTTTCCCCCCAATTCTCATATGTTTTAAGGTATTTACGGCTATTTTACGAAGCTTACGATTTACATTTTCAAATAATCAGTGTCCGATTTCACATAAAACATCAATTTTCAAATTCACAAAGGCGAATTTATAGAAATAAATAAATAACTGGTAAAAAAACTTCTTGCATTCGCAAAAGTTCGGACAGTATAGCAAATGCCATTAAAATGAATGAGCAAGCTGATGTGGAGGCTCCAATCAAAAGTAAACAATTTTTTCTTTCACGGACGGCCAGCTATTGATTACCTTCAGCAAATCATTTGTTTTAAGCCTTGAATGTTGTGTGATAACTCTTGATGTTTCTATTCATTTATTACTTTTGATATTTATGACATTGGGATTTATTTTTAAAGCACTCAGCATTTCCTGAGCTTGCCAATTACCCGTAGTTGAGTTTTTACTGTAATAATAGCATGAGGCAGTGTTTATTCGGTATTGTGGTCCTTCACAGGGCACAACAGACTAGTTTTGGTTGAGATTCAGTCTTTTAAGAACAATTAGGCCTGGACTGGCTCCTATGGGGGTCCTTGGCTATTGAAAAAGGGTCCCTTACTGGTGAATTTGGAGGCAATAGAATATTAGGATATGCAATATTTTAAAATTAGGTTTACCTGTCTAAAAACCATATTTAACTATTTTAAAGCTATTGGGGCCCCTGGTTCTTCAGCGATCCCTCACGGCACTAAGTCTGTGGGGTCCTTTGCAATGCCACTGTGTAAAAGGGCAAGATTACAAAGAAATAAATAATCAAACTACTTTGGTACATTGCTCTGATGCAGGGGTTGCGCTGGCTCTTTTTAATATTTCGCCAAATTAGATTTTCCGGACATCATTAAGAAAAGCAATTGTCAATATTTTCGGCAAACTAATTTTATTTTTGCAATTTGTGACGTTGGCAATCGACAGCGCGACCCCTGCTGATGTATATCAAATGACTAATTATAAATTAGTATATCCATTTTGGGGAGGCCTTGCTAGGGCTGGGTTCCCTTCTCTTATGCCAGGAGCCCTCGGCGATTGCCGACCTGGCATTCCAGGCCTGAGAACAATAGACGTTCATTGGAACACAGGGGTGCGGTTAATCGAGGGTAGTGCATTTTTGCAGTATTTCAAGGAACTTTAGCCCACCAAAATATATATATTAAAACCTTCATTAAAATTTAATTATAGTTCTAAAATGTAGACATAAAAGGTTTCTTTCTTTTTTTTTTTTACTTAATTGAGGAGACATCGGTTTTATCTATGTACCCATCAAGAGTGTTGGATCAAATCATTTTTCAATGGGGTAGGCTCGAATTCTGATTCGTTACGCTATGCTCCGTGCACTGCTAAAAAGTATGTGATTGGTAGTAGCGCCATCTTTTAAGACTATTATTACTAATTTTTTTATATTTTTTGTTGACGATCGGCTAAAAAATTCTAAAAATATCATAAATGCCGCATTTACTAGTTTTTACTTTTATACCCGTAAACGCCGCGACATTTCTTCCATAAATTACGGTACTTCAAAATCAGACTTTGATAGACAATTTCCAGAAATGGAGGGATTTTACAATGACCAACGCAGTCTTGCAATACTTTGATGCACTTGACAATTTTAATGTGTTAAAATACTTTACTGATCGTGCAAAATGGTTGGCAAAAGTCGCTGGAGCTTGGCAACTGCCAATGCTTCGAGGACTGCCTTCATGTGTCCGGCATTTATCTCCACAAAAAACTTCTTCACACACTTCTTGGCGGACTGCCAGGATAGTACGTAAAGAATTAAAGGAGTATTTATTTTAAAGAATGAAAGAATGTTGCACTTTTATTAGCTTTATTACGTAAATTAACTTCCCCCCCCCCAAAAAAATTCATGTATGCATTTAAGAATAACAACAAATTTATCTTCGTTTTGATGCAAGCGTCACCACATAAACTCTGACAGATAGGGATCAAGGTGCTGTCGTGCTGTTCCCCTATGTCTTTTGTTACGCCATTTTGCAGATCCCCATAGACGTTCGATATCCTGAGTATGAACTCCAGTAATAGGATCGACAAAATTACATCTATGATTAACTTTAAAATGATGGAAATTAGCAGCTTCTATTTCTGTTGTTTGGTACCCTTTCGAAGAGTCTGAATATATAGTTGAACCTTCATGAATGAATATTATTCTTTATTCCTTCTAAAAGAGTAACAACTTTCCTATTTGCTACTTTTAAGATGAAACGTTTGTTTGTCTCTTTACAAATACTCCCAAAGAACCACTGTTCGGGGAAAATTCGTCCACAAGCATTCTTTCTTTTATTTAACAGGCTTTCATTGATTTGAACAATTTTACTGGGGCCGCCAATTTTTTTTTATTTTCCCTTATCAGAAGATGCTGAGTACAAACTTCTCTCAAGTAATTATTCCAGTTAATTACAGTTTTATTGCAGACATTTAATTGGCTTTTACTCCAGTTAATAGATGTTAGTTCTTGAGTCCAGCAATAAATGAAACACAAGGCTGTTAAAATAGAAATTTTGCTACCTTCCAGCCAAGTATCTTTTCTGATGGAGGTTTTCTTGTCACACCCTTTAACATAACATCGCCAAATCTTTTTTAAGAGATATCTTCATAGGGTGGTTATTATGACTTTTTTTTTTTGAGGAAATTATACTATACTCCTGAAAATATTCGACTGCATCCTCCTCATTTCTGGGTAAATCCCAGATTTGTAACATAATTACAAAACAAACACTGATCAAAACTTTTCTAATAATAACAGTAAACCAAAACATGAATAGAACAACGATCTAAAGAACATGATGTTATATGTGATGTGGTGAGTAAATTAAACGAACCGGTTCCGAATAAGATTCATTAAAAATAATTGAATGAACCGGTTCTGAATACTAAGATTCGTTAAAAGTATTGAACGAACCGGTTCCGAATATGATTGGCAACGGTTTGGCAGCACTTTTGATAAAAAAATAATTTGGCGGGAATGTACCCATACACATATTACATATCCCGTATATACATATGTACCCATATGTATTTACGGGATAATATGTAAGTACCCATTTTTACAAGCTTTCACTGCTCTAGAAAATTCTGCTAAGAACTTTTAGTAATCCAAACACTTTAGTAATCCACACAATAACAGTAAACCAAAATATGAATAGAACAACGATCTAAAGAACATGATGTTATATGTGATGTGGTGAGTAAATTAAACGAACCGGTTCCGAATAACATTCATTAAAAATAATTGAATGAACCGGTTCTGAATACTAAGATTCGTTAAAAGTATTGAACGAACCGGTTCCGAATACGATTGGCAACGGTTTGGCAGCACTTTTGATAAAAAAATAATTTGGCGGGAATGAACCGCAAACTTTGAAAACTTTTGGTGAGGGGGAAAAGTAGATTTTACTCAACGCTTTTCAATGCAAGCACAACAAAATATTTATTCTCTTTCAACACTTTAAGCATGTTTTAAATGGGACATTTTTGGAGTCTTTTCTTACGATTTTCAAACTGCTTGGAGGGTTAAAGGACCATTTTCTTTTCTAACTTTAGGGATTCAGGTATAGTTAAGAACTTTGATTTCTATTTCTGTGTTTTATAGACATTATATTAAAGATGAAAAATATATGCACTTTATTTAAAAAGAATTCGTGAAGGCCGGTGTGTGTGTGGTCTAGGTCCCTATCAAACCTTCATTGCACATGCCACTGAATACCTTTATGATTTTCATACTGGTATAATAAAGAAGCAGTCCAGCACTAAAATAAAATATCTGTCTGTTGCAGGACTCTTGGGAGCCATTCTACAAACAATCAGATGGGCACCTTTTAACGTTTGCATACCATTTGAAACTATTTTATAACTTTCACTGCCAATACAATGTGTTGTATCTGTGTGTTGCTAAGATTAAAAATCTGCCAAGTGTAGTGCTTAGATTATAATGGAAAAATACACCCCCCCCACACCATGAAAAAAAAATCTATACGAAATAGTGTCTTGCAACTACTTTTTGGGGTCAACGTGAGACATATAACATCTGCAGCACCAATTTTTTTTAACCAGTATAACATTGAACATCAATGCTTCCACATTACTTTTGTGTAATACTTTACCAATAGACTGTAAAATACCGTTGATCCATCCCCTCCATTTTCCAAACAAATTAGAATTTCAAAAACTCCTGAGAGTGCACCCTCTTGCCCAAATAACCCTGTTCTGCAAATCTCTGAATAGACATATCTGTTTTGTCAGAAAATGATGTACGCCTCTGAACAGCCGGCACCTTCGAAAGTAGCTTTCTTAATAAGAGTCTAGACGGCTCTCTCCCCCAAGTTTCACAATTACCAAACAATGTTTGTTTCACAATTATGAAATTTCATTTAAATTTTCTACCTCCTTACATTTATTGACGGAGAATCCTCTCTCTACCGAGGCTTGTCCATGGGAAAGCAACATTACGATTTGTATGATCTTCCACACATTTTTATATTGTTCTGACAAATATTGATAACCAAAACTATCCAGACGCATAGTCTTGGAACCAAAATTTTGAAATGCAACTCCAGAGTTCAATACAACATTTTAAATATGTATAAATTTTTATTAAAAAAAAAATACTTTTAATGGAACACAAATGATAATTATTAATTTGTAAATCAATATTTAAAATGTAACATATTATTCATGTGCACATGAGGTTAACTTGAAGAGAAGATTTATAATTGAAGATTTGAATGAGTAGTATTTGATTGCAATTGTACAGAACTGACTAAAAGATTTAGACGTATTAACAGAGAAATAATAATTCGAATATTATAGCAGTTGAAAATTCTCTAAACTTAAATGTGCAAAAAGTTCAAAGATTAGTATTTTATTGATTGACATCTTACTAGCTCTTTGATGCACAAAATGTTGTTTTATCCGCAACGTAAAATTATTTACATTTACAAAGCAACTAATGCCATTGAAAATGAAAACACTCTTATTTTTATTTTACTAATTACAAATACATTTGTAAAGTGGGTGAATAGCAATTGATAGTAAAATTATACTAGCATGTAATAGCTTAGAAAAAAAAATTTGAATAAGTGTTATGTGTTTCATACCACAATGCTCTAATCAGCATTTCTCAATCTGTGGGGCACAAACCCTAAGGAGGGCGCAGTGCATTTGCTGCGGGGGAGGGGGGGGGGGGAAATCAAAGAGCAAGTAGTGATGCCTGTTTTTAAAAAAAAATCATCTTATTTTTTCTCATTTTTACTCAGAAATATACCTATTTTCGCTTAAAATATTCATCCAAACTTTACTAATAACATTATTTTGTAGAAAATTCGACTAAATGTTCATTGTTAAAGATTAAAAAACTGAATGTATGCTGAAAAATGTGAGGGGGGGGGGGGGGGCGCCACCATAATGTAGCCTTTGTTGGGGGGCATGACGTTAAAAAGGTTGAGAACCGCTGCTCTAATGAGTTTCCTCTAAAAAAAATCTAAACATTTTCTTCAAGCAGCGTACTTGTTTTTATAACTAACTTTTTTTGTATTTAGAAGCTGGCATATGTTATTGGTTTAACGTCTGGCACAAATAAAAATGTGCATTTTTTAATTACTAATTAATGGTTAAAAACTGGTTTAAAAAACGAACGTATTAAGAAAAGCCTCCCTCCACACCCGAAAGCGAAAGTAAATACAAAATAAATATAAGAGAAATGATGCGGGCAGAGAATCCTGCACATTCCTCCTCCGCGTGGGAGAGGAGTAAGATGCGCAATGCTTTCGCTCTGTTTACTCTTCGGAGGAATACCTCACGGGCTAGCCGCAAGTAGAAAAGCATGTGCTCACTTGTTCTGACTGAGGATACTACAATACACACTTAACTCCTAATGACTTCCGAGAATTCAGATGCAATGAAATTCTGTTGAGAAATATTTGGCGAGAAACGATTTACTCTTTTTGATAACCCTTATATAAAGCTGAACAAAGACAGTCCGGTAGCTGGAACGGGAACGGTACTCAAAGAAAACGGAAGGGGAGGAGTGGCCACCGGCGAAAGGAGCAGACACACCTCGCGTAGCCCCGCCTACGGAAGTAGGGTGACATGTGTTTTCTAGTAGGTTCTCGCTCTTTCCTCATAAGTGAAAAGCTTCCCGTGACAGGTTTTTAGAGTAGCCTGCCACATTTGGCAACTTATTCTGCTTTTGGCGATTTTTACAAAATTTCGTACAAAAATTTTAAAAATGTACGACTGTAAAGTTAAAATTAATGACTGTAAGGGCCCTATTTTGATGACTGATCAAAATTAATGAGTTTTTAATGACCGTGCGAACCCTGAATTACAGTCGAACTCGTTTATAACGAGCACAAAGGCATAACATTTACTCGTTAAATCCGAGTGCTTTGTAATAAACGGGAACATGACTTAATGCAGTCATGCAACAAGAAGGGAAGGGGGGGGGGGGACTTGGGAGGTCAAATGATTGAGTTTACTTAAAATTTAATTAATACTTAGTTTAATTACATTAATTATTTTAATTTCTTTTCTTAATTTAATGACAATTAAACCCAACCCCCCAACCAGCAAAAAATTTCTAGTTGCACCAAGTCTTAAAGGAAAGAAAAAGTAAAGGAAGAAGATTCTTAGTAAAAAATTTATTTTTTTCTTTAATCTACATATTTGAAATTTTGTTAGCTTACTCTGAACTCGTTCCCTGTCTCTTTCCTGTGCTATTGTTCTTCGGAGAAGACTCATCGCCCGGAAAACATCGTCACTGACATCCCTCGCTTCAAAAAAGGCCTGCATTTTTTCAGCTAACTCCAACATTGTATACTCGGGGCACAGCTAACCCGATAATGGAGGGAATGCTGCAAACCGTGTGATTCCGCCGCTTTCAAATAGTTCTTTTCATTTGCCCTGCTTTTTACAGAACTAAGACATTTATCAACTATTAAGTGCTAAAATAAAGTGTATGTTATAAAATAATTGCATATTTATCTTATTTGAATTCAATAATTAAAAGGATTACGAAATTAAGTCAGAAATTAGATGTAACGCCTTCACAGACGCTTGACCAATGATAGACCTCTTTCGTGCTGGCGGGAATCAGAAATCCAGATTCGCCTTGCGATTGGGTTGCTTTGTGATATTGACAGCCAAATAATTGGAAAGAGAAAGGAGTGTCGGAGTGATACATTCGGAAAGTAGTGAAAAGGCTCCTCTAGCCTTCTCTGTTATCAGGTAAGGTTTGCCCCGAGTATAGAACAAGTTGGGGGTGGTTAAATTTCTTCATCTTCATCAGTGTCCTCATCGCTTTCATCATGTTTTTCTGCTGACATGTTATAGAAGCTGAGCTGAATTCGCTAGTACGTCAGCTACAATATCTTCGGTGGTCAGTACATCTGAGGTCATCAGTTCGTCGTCGATGGATACATTGTTGTGAAGTTCTTCTTTGGTCATTTCTAAATTTGCAGTCTGTATGAAATTGTCAACCTCTTCTTCCACAGTGGATTGACCGTTTTGACAACTCTCCAATCCAGCCTTATGGAAACACTTGATGATGCATGTTGATGCGACATTTTCCCATGCATCAGTCATCAAACGTATCGCTTCCAGTACGTTGACATTGGTATTTGATGCTGTTCCACTTCTATCTCTTCGGTCCAGAAGCATCAAAATCAGTTGCTTACGAAAGTGGCACTTGAAACTTTTTATGACTCCTTGGTTCATAGGCTGGATAACAGATGTAGAATTTGGTGGGGAAAATTCAATTCTGATATTGGAAAGTCCAGTGATTTCGGGATGAGCGCTGAACAATTGTCTATCAAAAGGAAAATTTTATGATTTTCTCTCCCATTTTGAAATGAATTTTGTGAAAATGTCCGAAGTCATCCAGGCTTTTCGGCTATGATCATAGTCTACTGGTAGCTTTTTCACATTTTTGAATCATCTAGGGTTTTTTGATTTGCCAATAATCAAGAGTTTTTTCTTGTCAGTGCCAGACATGTTCGAACACACTAAAGCTGTTGACCTATTTTTTGAGAGCTTGCCTCCAACGGATTTTTCACCTTTAAATTTTAAGGTATACTGTGGAGTTACATTGTAGAATATCCCTGTTTTATCAGCGTTATAGATGTCATCTGATGCGTATCCTTTTCTGATGCCTGGCCACTTTTCACTCAACCAAGTTGCAATGTCCACCATGTTTGCGGACTTTACTTCGCCGAATATTTTTCCAAAAGTTATGCCATGCCTAACTTTAAAACGATCAATCCATCCATTTGAACGCACGAACTCAGAATATCCAAATTGTTCAGCAAATTTTTCTGCTTGCACTTTCAGAATAGGTCCACTCACAGGAAAACCAGCACTACGTTGCACCTTCATCCAAATCCTTCGTCCAAATCCTCTTTTGAACAATTCTTCAGTCGTTTACAGTCTGTTTTATTTTGGTCGTATGCATAAAATTAACTTGCCTTTGTTTTTTAGCAGTGTGGAAACAGTAGATGAAGACAATCTATACCTTTAGTAGATTTTGACATTTTTAACACCGTCACCCAACTCCCGTAAAATTTGTACTTTTTCGTCAACCGATAAAGCTTTGCGTTTCGACATAGTGAGAGGATAAAAATTGTCATGTGTACTCAACAAACTCAGGTGAAAGAATGACCATCTGACCCTCCTACTTGACCCCTACACTTAGCAGGTGCAGCTGTTCTTCCCCTTCCACCCCATCCCCCTGCTGCACCGGATTTGTGAACCATCCCTATTGACATTGGAATGCTGGAGGAATTTTTCCTCTGCGGAGAAGAAAAAAAAAAGATAAGACATAAAGATGAGAAAAAAGATTGCAAGACAGAAAAATATTGCTCGCTAAAACTGGGTCTTGCTCGTTAAAAGCGACTTCTGTTCCATAGACTTAACATTGATCCAACCAAATATTCTCTCTTCCCTCGGTAAATCCGAGTTCTCGTAAAATCCGAGCTCGTTATAAACGAGTTCGACTGTATTACCAAGTTAAATCTCTAAAATTAACATGATAAACTAAAAACATATGTTAATGTTATTGTAAAATAAAAATTTATTTGCAGTACTATAAATAAATTTAAGAGAAAGGATATAAACTAGAATTGATCAACAAATAAATTATGTTACACGTATCATTTTGGACAAACTAAGTTAATTTTTCAGACTATTATACGTAATTATTGTAAAAATTACATATCGTATTAACAATCGAGGAAGCATCCAATGGCATATGGCCATGCTGGCCGGTACTACACATAATAGATATAAAAGCAAAATTTGAATTCAGAATAACTTTTATGTTAGAGCAATATAACGAAATTGTAAACAAAAACAGATAACTTCATCATCAATTCATTGGAATTATATTTTACAATTCCAATTCATTTTTGTATGTTATGTAAGTAAGCTTAAATAAAAACTAACCTGTTCCTCGTCTGTAGCGTCATTAAATGTTGGGATACTCATTTTTTTGTTTAAAACGTGCAAACTACAGAGAAATTTAAATTAAAAATTATTAATTAATACAAGAGACGTTCTTCATGTGCTTAATATTTTGGCCCAGTTGCTACCACACCACTGGATGAAAGTTGTGAGCAAATGTACTGGCTCATCTGTTCATCTACGCTAGAGAGCCAGCACATTTTTGCTATAGATTTTTGACTTTTGCTATTAGAGTTTGCATCAAAAATAAAGCTCAAAACATATTAAAAGTTTTAAATAATTTTTTTAAAGCAAAATATAAAACATAAATATTGAAATTTTATAAATTTTCACAATCCCCCCCCCCCCTCAAAAAAAAAAACAACTTTTTATCTTGGACTATATTTATGCCGGATAAGTAACTCAAACGTTTTTGATACCGACTTGTTGGTTACTTAACCACCATTAAATAGTAAATAAAATCCATAACATCACGTTTACGTTTACGGACTTGACTGAACGAAAGAAAACATGCGTCCATATAAAAATTCAAAAGGAACTTCAGATAAAGGGAAATATCTCAGCAAAAACAAATCAATTAAATTATATAAACAAAAACAAAGCAAAATTCAACAATTCAAGCAAGAAGTTGAAAATTTAAGGAAAAAATATGATGAGGTAAATTGGATTTTTTACTGAACATTTTTATGACTGCAAATAATTTATTTGTAAATATATTACTGTATAATCTACCTTAGTGTTTTATTTATCATGACTTTCCATTTTCATGCTGGCTTAATTTTAGCATCGTCGGTGAATTTTGCAATTCTTTTATTCTCAGAGATTAGTATTCTCTTGATTGTAGATATATTTTTATTTTTTCTTGGAAGGCCTTTTCCCTGTCTGATAATCTTAATAAGCAGTAAGTTGAAGCAGTGAATATTTATAAGCAGTGAATATTTATAACCCTTTTGTAACTTACGTATCACAACATTTTCGTCGTCAAATGCCAATACACCAGACATGTTAGACGTAGTTATTCAGGGTTTGGTTTTTGACATCAAAAACTGGTTGTTGACAAGACATTTCGAAAACTGTCCGGAAGTGTCAAAACCGATTCTATGCATGTTATTTTTATTAGCCATGAGTAACATTTTACTTTAAATATCAAACTACAAAACTGATTAAATTGAACAATATATTTTATTTTATTATTAATGTTATTAAATTAAAATTACATACCACCATTCAAATTATTTGTCATGCTAAGATTAAATATTGAAATGGTAAATATACCTTTGAAAGTACTTTTTATGTATTTTTTCTTCCTTAGATCAGCTTGTTTGAAATGTATGAATATAAGTAGTTATTTAAATTCCTTTATACCATGTTTTTAATATTTTTGATGAGCTTAACTAATTGTTTTCCTGTGTAAACATAATAAATTACTATTACTATTCTGTATAAACTACCATTATAATATTAATGTTCAATATGCAATCAAAATGATGATTGGTTATTATCAATACTTTTAACTTTTCATTTATTATGTTAATAAATTAATTTATTTAAAGCTTGACTATAACATTTTTGTGCCCAAGGCTTTTTGAAAACTTTTAGGCCAGCTTCTGCATGTGTGCCCATGGCACTGGCTCCAAGTGCCCTTGCGATAATCACAGCCTGCGTTTATTCAGAACAAGTGCAGTGAATATTTATAACCCTTGGTTTTTGAATGTATCTTTTATTTATGTATATATATGTAACATACACTGTTAGAGAAAGGGTGTTGTCGTGGACCGCAGTGGTTAGCCGGGGTGGAGGTAGACTTCACAGACCATGTTTCGTTGAGCCGGGCAGGAGTGGCTCTGTTGGAAATTGGGCTTTTAATGCCAAGCTGGGCATCTTGAAGATAACCGTTCAAAATCCTGAGGCACAGGGAGCAACTCCGGTGTACTTAGGCTTTAAACGGCTGTTGCCACAGTAAAGAAGCTAGTGCTGTGGAAACATTTTATTATTCTACTTCTTACAGATTTCACTAGGCAAGAGAGGCCATGCACAAAGCTCTCCCCCAGACAGCACATAAGCTTAAATCAAGCTTGACATTTCTTTGAATTTGACGCATTAATGCAAGCTTGACAGTTCAACTCATTCTAAGCTGGCAGCAAGCTTGCAGGAGTCAAGTTGAATTGTCAAGCTTAAATACAGCTTGATTTAAGCTTGGCAATTGCTACTCGCTTGATTTTTCCTTTTTAAAGGAGTGTTGATGGCGCCATCTGTGAAAGAAAATGGACATTAATTGTCTAGCGTCCTCAAATTTTCTGAAAGTTCGTAAAAGATGTGTTTATTTTATTACGAGTGCCATATTACCAGCAAGGCAAACGGGGCAACAGCCCAGGGCCTACAGATTTTAGGGCCCAAAAATATTACATCTTACACTTTTGTAGTTTTAAAATAAAATTACAAAGGATAAAAAAAAAATTCAGAAGTTAAATAATTTTTTTAATTATAAAGTATGAACAATGAAAATAATTCAAATTTACATTTGTATAAATTAATTTAGACTTATTTTTAATTCTTCGAAATGCTTTAAATCGATATAGCATATCAATATGTAGGAAACTAACTAACCACATTTGTAAAGAGAATTTTTTGCGTTAAAAAATAGCAAAAATTTTCAATTATTTGTTATTTAAGAAATATTTACAAAAATGACTAAAGTGTTTGTATTCCATACATGTTATGTTAGCAACTGTGATATAGCATTTCGAAGTAACGTTTAACTATCTGTTTCTTTGATTTCAGATTACTTAACACAAAATTTGTGTTAAGTAAGTAAACCCATTCTATATTTCCAAATATGGAAATTCTTCAAAATAAAATACAATTATACTACGAAATTGATTTCAAAATCAGTCGTTTGTCTCGATTTTGGCCAGCGGCAGTATTGCTCATGAGTGTTGCGAAAGTTTTAAAACATGTGTTGCTCTTAAGTTTATATTATGTTTATTTCCCTATTAGTAGAGTCTCTAAATCACACATAAAATTATTTTAATTTTGATGCATCCCATGGGAAAAAAAAAAAAAAAAACAAATAACACATCGCCCACTTATCAATCTGGCCAGAAAACCGCTTAATAATTCACTTCAAACTTTAGTCATAGCTGCACAAGGCTCCGGTGGCTGAATGGATAACACGCTCGGCTACGAGCCGAAAGGTCCCGGGTTCTATTCTAGCCACGGACACTCGATGGAAACAGATTAAAATAACTTAAAATTTGAGCATAGAGGGGGAAAATGCGCAGAAAAATAAAGTATGTGGGGCGCGTTCGCCAGCGGGCGGGGGGAAAATTTTTTAAGCTTGAAATTAAGCTTGAAATGTCAAGCTTAATGCAAGCTGGGCAAGTGTAAACTAGAACATTTGAATCAAGCTTACACGCCTGGAATTTTCAAGCTTATTGACTTGATAAATCGGTACAGCTTTAGTATGGTCCCTTTGGCGCGCTTTATTTTTGGCAACTTTTTTTTGCGCGATAAAGGATGCCATTATGGTAACCCCGCCGTCGGATGCTCCGGAGCGGTAACCCTAACCTCAGGCGAAAAGTGGATTCTTCCGTGACGTCACGGATGCGCTCGTGTTCGTCCGGCAAATCGTGACCGTTTGTTCCTTTCATGAACTTTTTGAGCCCCGTGTATTTCTTAGCACGGGAGGTTCGTTCGAATGGTTGATCTGCCATGTGCTTTATGGTTTTATTTTAATGGCTTTATTTAACATTAAATTTTATGGACTATAATATTCCGTATACGGTGCTTTGTTTACATATCAATGTTTTGTTTACAAATCATTGGCGAACAATCTGACGCGAGAGTGAGCGATGCACCGCCAACTGCCGGTGGTAGTTGTGACTGGCAACCATAAAGAATACGTGTTTCGTCAGGTTTGGGAATTTGAAATTGTTTGCGTTATTGATGGAAGGGAATGAAATGTGTTATGTTAATATAAGAAAATAATTTGTGTGTGTTTGTTAGAAATATAGTACGTTATAAGCCGGTGGGTGTTGGGGACATTTCTGACAAGGGCGGCTCCAGTGAGGGGGCCATAGGGGCCATGGCCCCCTCCGAAATTTTGTTTTACAACTTTAGATTCGCATACTTCACGATTTCACACGTTCAATTTGCATTTTGAACAATTTATAGACCTAAGTAAAAAGTTCGATGGCCCCCTCCGAGAATTCAGTCTGGAGCCGCTACTGATTTCTGAGCGGTTATTTAAAAAAAAAATAGAAGTAAGTGCTCTTTTTTAACGAATCTTTGCAATGTTTAAGGTTTTTAATGTGAATTTTAAATTGATATTTGAAGTGTTTATGTTTTCGTAAGTGTTATTTACGTGCTATTCTAATCATACTGACTTTATAAGAAGTCTACAACTAGGTTGTTTAATCCACCGATGTTTTTTTGAGTTGAAAACGGGCCAGTGTTTGCCCAGTTTATATTAGCTGTACAACTAGGTTGCTTAGTTCACTGTTTTTTTGTTTTTTTTAAGTTAAAAACGGTCCACTGGTTGCGTAGTTTACATAGCTGTACAACTAGGTTGCTGAATCCACTGAGGTTTTTTTAGTTAAAAACGGTCCACTGGTTGCATAGTTTGCATAGCTGTACAACTAGGTTGCTGAATCCACTGAGGTTTTTTTAGTAAAAAACGGTCCACTGGTTGCATAGTTTAGATAGCTGTACAGCTAGGTTGCTGAATCCACTGAGGTTTTTTTTAGTTAAAAACGGACCACTGGTTGCCTAGTTTAGATAGCTGTACAACTAGGTTGCTGAATCCACTGAGGTTTTTTTAGTTAAAAACGGTCCACTGGTTGCATAGTTTACATAGCTGCACAACTAGGTTGCTGAATCCACTGAGGTTTTTTTAGTAAAAAACGGTCCACTGGTTGCATAGTTTAGATAGCTGTACAGCTAGGTTGCTGAATCCACTGAGGTTTTTTTTAGTTAAAAACGGACCACTGGTTGCCTAGTTTAGATAGCTGTACAACTAGGTTGCTGAATCCACTGAGGTTTTTTTAGTTAAAAACGGTCCACTGGTTGCTCATTTTTAGTGGAATATATGTGCAATTTTAATGTGCTGATAGTGGAAAATGGTTGGCGACAGTCGCTGGAGCTTGGCGGCCGCCATGTTTACATGGGGTGCGCACCGGCTTGTATGATTTTACCAATTTTATTATTATTTAATTATTTTTGAAATTTAAAACGGCTGTTCAGTTTCATACTGACTGTTTACATACAGTTTTGTATGAATAAGCTTTCTTTTGATAGTACGTTTCAGATTAATATTTGCGTTCTCGATTGTTTATTTGTTAAGGGTAGAAGCAACAAATAATTACGTTATTAATATTTTATACAGTGAAATAATTTTAGATATTTTGATTTTATTATTTCCATATTGCAATAATTTAGAGATTTTAATCAAGGTATGTGATAAGCATTGTTTGTTTTTATTTGTTATTATTACCTTTGTTTATTTGTTAATGGTAGGAGCAACAAATAATTCCGTTATTAATATAATATTTGATATTTTGATTTTATTATTTCAATATCGGAACAGTTTAGCGATTTTAATTAAGGTATGAGATAAGCATTTTTCGTTATGATTTGAATTAGTTCTTTATTTTGCTTACGTAGTCTTTTGCCAGAATGCTAAAATGTATTTTAATTTTTTTGTCTTCTTTATTTGTTATTTTTGTGAGGTATTGCCTTTAGAATATTATTTGTTTGCATTGTTTAATTTAATCTACAAAAAAGAGAAGGGGGGGGGGTTGAGGGGGGGCACAGCCCCCCCCCTCACACAAAACGAAAAGTTATTAAATTTTATTAAACCGAATCTATATGTACATGTAAGCTTGTTATCTGTTTAATTTTTTTTCCATAAAAATATTTAAAAGCCATTAAAATAAATCATAGCAAAATTAACGGCGACGATCAATTATCTCGGAACCAGCGCCATCCGATCCGCCATATTGTTTACAATTGGCATCGGCAAGGCAAACTTGGGTTGGCGACAAGATTTTGTCGCCAAAAAGGGACCATACTAAAGCTGTTCCGATAAATCAAGCTTGCTGCAAGTTTGATGTGCTGTCTGGGCCCTCCAGATGTGTCAGGCTTTATTTTAACTCAGTTGAGGACTTGTCGCGTGACCTTGCAACATGCAATAATTGGGCAAACCCATATCTGGACACCAAAAAGTTTTGGTTTGAAGAAGCCTATCAGACTAAACAGTGGGGGCTGACCACAAATTTAGAAAGAAATTGCTAGGGACTGTGTAGTAGATGTGGTTTTTGTTAGCGCATTTCCTTTGTTCTTTAATTATGTAGTTTAAAATTTTAGCAGTTTGGGATTTCAGCAGGCTTTTGATTTAGAATGTTATACATATGCATATTTTGCACATTTATAGTAGCAGCTTATTACAGTGCACTCCCAGAAATCTGCACAGCTCGGGGGGAGGGTTTGTGCGGATTCCAGGGTATAAATTTAAAAGAGTATTTTTACCATAAAAATTTAACCTTCGTAAAACTACACTTAAGATTAAGCAAATTAAAAAATATGATGATCACAAATGAAATTATTCATTACTATACCAAATTATTTATTATGTTAAAATTATTTATTTGCAAACATATTTGTTAGTGTAGTTTGCTTTAACACTTTAGGATGCTCTAATCTGAGCTTCTTTTGACTATTATACATAACCATAATTTCGTGGTCAGTGATACATTTTTGTTCTTCGGGAAATTTTAAATACCGAATAATAATCATTCATAAAAAAAAAAAAAAAAAAAAAAAAAAAAATCAGTTTATGTTTCAGAATCTTTTGTTGTTGGCTTTATCACACTTTGTACAATTTTCTCGTCTGTCATTTGAAATTCAACAGGTTCATCCTGATTGAGCATCCAGTCAACAATGCTCTCTTCTTCATCCATATTCGTTCCCCCACATTTGCTCTGGGCATACAGGAGTAACTCGTTTTCCTTGTCCTTAGCCAAATTATTCTAAATCCGCTCCACTCAAAGTCATCACTTTCTGTGTCAATGAATAAAGAAGATTGCCATAATTTGTGCCAGGCATTTACTAATGTGGCTTTTGAAACGTAATCCCACGAAATCACTTATGGAAAATCGGCAATTTGCTAACATAAAAATAATTCACTGTGATGACGAATGACATCATATTCGCTGTTAAATTTCAATCTTTATTAACTGCGAATTTCACTATTTATGTTCGTGTACGCATGCGGATTTCTGGTCGGCGGATTTTCAGGAGTCGACTGTATTATTATTTTGTATTTTAAGCAGCTTGGTGAACCAAAATCGCTCTTGGAAATTGCGAGCAAAATATGTAGTTTGTACAGCCTAAAATTGTCCAAATGTTTACTCAAAGTGCCTAAAGTAAAAAAATGATGAAATTTGTAAATGCAATTTTATTGCAAAAAATAGTTGTAAACTAATTTTGGACAGAATTTTAGGTTTTCGACACTTATTGTCAAAAACTATGTCAAAAAGCGGTTTTTGACATGTTGGTTAAAACTAGGGATGTTACGAATATTCGGTCACAATTCAGTATTTGGCTTATTCGGCTGTTTTGCCAAATATTCAGTTGGCCGAATATCCGATAAGCCAAATACTGAACAGGTACCTGGCTGAATAGTTCTAGCCGAATATTTCTACATATTCAGCTGAATAATTTCAGAACAAAGAGAGAAAAAAAAAAAAAAAAAAAAAAAATTTTAATGTATTTACAAATAATATTGCTTAGGTTTACTTTATGTTAATCTCATATAATAAACTATCCTAAGTCATTGAATTTTAAGCTGAATGAAAGATAATCTAATGTATTTAATAATATTACAGAAATGAAGACTTTTCTACTTGGTCACACTAATTGACTTGATTTACTAATTTCTTTATTAGGTGGAGATAGGAGAATTTTTTTCATATCCTCAATTACTAACATAATTTTGAAAAGCTGCTAATATGTTTTGCTCAGAGGCTGGTAAAGCCCAAAACATGATGTGATTATGTATAGTTGCCAGATTAATCACATTTACCATAGCATATTTATTAAATTATGAATATCTCAAAATACAGGGTGGTCTAAAAGAAACTTCCCCTATATATGAGTCCCTAGTGGCCAAACCGTTCAACCAATCAAAATGAAAGTTTAGATATCGTTATTTGATTGTATGGGGTCCAAATTATGATGATATAAAACAATAAACCTCTGACAGTTACGGTTACAGTGACAAAATTTGAAATTTTCGAATGGCAACACCCACTTTTTACATGCGCAAATTGATCAGAGCATGAAAAAAACCTTAAATGGCGTTACAGTGATGCCGCTTACGCGCTATAACGCGTTTAGTACGCAAAAGAAAAGTTACAACACGTCCCCTGGGACGCGTAATTTCCATCATGCAAAATTTTCAAAAAAAAAAAGGTGAGAGAGGGTGCGTTCAGACTGCCAATTTTGGGTAAATCTCTAGTAAAACACAAACTGCTTGTGTTTTACTCGGAGAGATTGACATCGTGAACGGCTTTGTGGGCCCGTTTACATGCACACAAATGCGGAGTAACGCTTCCCCTACATGGGGGAAAAAATGCAGGGTAGAAAGATCCCTATTCGAAAGGAGGCATAGGAGTGTTCGCGTTCCCATGATGCATTGCGAGTTTTCCCCTATACTCTGCTTTTACCCGGGATATATATCGTGCTGTGCGCACACTTGGTTAAGCTGAAGAAAAAAGGTGATTACTTTGACATTCTCCTTTCTCCCTCCCCCACACTTCCGTTTTCATGTTAGAGGTTGTTCCGTTAGAGATAGTGTACTATCGGAATTGAATAACGTTTTTTCATTAATTTTTAATATTCGCTTGTGTAAATGTAAACAATGATTTGTTTTATATTAAATCTGACAATTATTATTTAGAAATGAAATCTATAAGCTATAGAAGCGGTAAATATTTTAAACAATCTAGAAGAGAAAAGGGGGGGGGTGTTCCATATTTTACTGTTGTATATCCTTTCCTTCCTCAAATATATTCCGATTTTCCTTGTGATAAATTTATTAATACATAGTAATTATTTTTTTAAATTAATATAAGATGGAGGGGCGCTTGAACGGTATTTTATTGCAGTTTTAATAATTTAAGATGTTGCGGCTGTTCTGCGAGTCCATTTTACTTTCTTAAACATTTCTACCGATGCAGCCTTTCTCCCGGTTTTTACTGTACATACAAAAGGGGATTTTATTATGAGGATTTATTACCGTAATTTCTGGGTTATAATCCGCGGATTATCTACTAAAAAAGATGAAAATTTATCCAGTGCGTATTATCCATTGCTGCGTACTATCTACTGAAATTTTTCCTAGATAAAAATAAGATACAATGAGAAAGATTGGATTAACCAGGACATTATGATCTCCTGGCTCGATTTGGTTTGAGAAAAAGGAAGTTTTCTGTATTTAAACCTCGTGCGCTTTTGATTTTGGATTCGATGAAGGCTCATTTGAAAGATGACATTAAAGTGGCCAGCAGAACATCAGGTGCAATCCTTTCAGTGATACCGGAAGGACTAACAAAAATATTGCAACCCCTGGATGTTGGCATCAACAAGTCGTTCATGAGTGTACAAAGAGTGGGAAAATGCGACGTGCATCGTATGCAGACGTAACCCACTGGGTAAAAACTGCATGGGATGTTTGTACTATCTCTGTTTGTACTATAAAAAATGCATTTAAAAATGTGGACTGTTAGAAGAAAAATTTGAATCAACCACTGAATTGAAAGACGATTCTGATAATTACTTGGAATTGAATGATGATTTACTTTTGGATTTTCCAGATTAGGATGATTCTAATTTTTAGTTTCTTTTTTTATTAATTACTTGTAAATATTAAACATAAATTTTGCTGAGTATTGCCTGTATTGATTACTTATTCAATATTTGCAATCAATATATGGATATATATTATACCAATAAAAATGTAGGCCTCATTTCAATTTTGTTTTCTTATAATAATGTCACTTGAATAAATAATTACGATGCTACAAAATGTGCGATAAGTATTCTGCATGCTACCATACATTTTATTTTGTTTGTTCCGAAAAAAATGTTCGCTTTTTTATTTTTGATTAATTTCATAATACTTCTATAATTTTCTTAGTGCTTACAGGTAGAATTCCTAGCTTAAAAATTGTGTATCAATTGTGATTTAAATTGAAAAAATACCGTCAAACTATGTTTGATAATTCTCATTCATAACAATAGATTTTTAGTAGGAAAGGTTTTACAGTAAGCTGGTTCTAATATTAATACTGTGGTTTTACTATACATAGAAAATCATCAATTTTGACCAAAGCATCGCTATATTATCTGCGGATAATCTACCGCTGCGGATTATCTAAAGAAATATTTTTCTTCGACCTGAAAAAAAGCACCTGCGGATTATCTATTGCTGCGGATTATAAGCCGGAAATTACGGTAATTGTTAGGATTCAGAGCGTCATCAGGAAGGCTTTGCCGTGAAGGCAAAGTAAATGACATGCATGTCACAACAAATTTTTCTTGATTAATTATAATTCATTTTATTTATTTATTTTTTGAAATATAAGTTTTAGGTTATTTATAAATAAGATATTCATACGCATCAGCACACCAAAATGGGTGAGACATGATAACATCAGTCGTGAAATTAACCAAATGCTTTTATATCGATAAGGACCCATTTTTTGGAAAAAAAAGGACCCGTAAATTTTGGAGTCCTGGGTCCCAAGGACCCGTCTCTTCCAAAGTCTAGCGACATCACTGGCGTTAGAACGAGACACCTGTGACATAAATTGACGATGTAAAACATTTGCAAAGAAGAACATCGTAAAGAACCAATCACAATAAAAGGGAGGGTGTAATTGATGCACTTTGCATAATTCACTGGGCTAGGCAGTAGAGGCACCAATCACACAGAACACTCTTGCAAAGCACTGCTTGTGATATAAGCAGTGTGGGAAGATTGTTTCTTCATGTTCGTGCTCCGTGCAAAGAAGATGATACTTTCAGGGAAACAACGAGGTGAATTGATAAATCTTTTTTATCTGAGCAGAGAAAATACTGCCGAAGAATTTCAAGTTTATCATCGAAATTATAAGCTAAAACAAAGCCCATGTTCTGTAAAAAGTGTACGTAATTTGGTAAAGAAATTTGAAGAAACGGGATGCACATGTGACAGACCACGATCCGGATGACCCCGTGTTACTGTTGAAGTTGTTGCGGAAGTGCATAATACCATTACAGGTCCATTGCATACAGCAAGAAGTGTTTCCTGCAATTTGGATGTTCCGAAAACCACAGTTCTCCAAATTCTGCGCTCTGTTCTGCGGATATGTTCTTTCTTATCGATTCCAGCGCGTTGGCACCAGGAGACAACCAACAGCGTGTCGAATTTGCAAATTTTTTCCTAATCAGATCTGATGAAGATAGCAGGTGGCCGCTGCAGATATTATGAACGGATGAGGCACATTTCACCCTGACAGGGAATGTAAACTCCAAGAACTGCGTTCATTGGGCGGAAGAAAATCCTCACGGTGTGGCACCAGTGCCTTTATACGACAGACACATGACTGTGTGGTGCGGCGTCGCAGGGACATTCTCTCTGGGTCCTTACTTCTTCGAAGAAGTCGCATCCAGTGGTATGCAAATGTGCTCCATCACATGTGCTCGGTATAAAGCAATGTTTCAGAATTGCAGCAGCAAAATGTCATTAATGACATTGTATGGATGCAAGATGGTGCTCCTCCACACATTGCCAGAAGTGTTCGACAAGTGCTGCAACAGCACTTTGGTGATAGAGTCATCGCTCATACCTTTACTGTTTAATGATCACCTCGTTTCCCTGACCTCCCTCCAATGGATTTCTGGTTCTGGGGCTTTCTGAAATCAAAGGTGTGCACATCAAATCCCTGGAATTTGTCAGACTTGAAACATGACATAAAAAGGGGAAATTCTACTAATTCCCCCTGCCATGATACGTTCATCATTGTTATAGACAATCTCCCGCATGCAATGCGTTATTGCCTGCGAAGGTGTCCACGTTGAAAACTTGTAATTCGAATAAAAGTCTTTTGCCCTCTCCTCTCTTTTGTTATCATTGGTTCTTTATGATGCTCTTCTTTGCAAATGTTTTACGTTGCCAATCTACAGCATACATGTCTTGTTCCAACGCCATTTAAGGTTTTTCCATGCCCTGATCAATTTGCTCACGTTAAAATTGGGTGTTTCCATTTGAAATTTTGTCACTGTAACCCAGGGCGCGAAATTAGCGGTCGTTAGTCATATTTTGCAACTGTAATTTTTGTTTTGACGACAGAGATTTAAGAACCAGTCATCATTTTTGACACCTAACATTTTGGCAGATACAGGACTGCCACAGGCGACTATTTTGGCATCAGCCGGCTATGGCGACTTTTTAAACAAAACTACCGCGAAAAATGACTATTTTGCAAATTCTGGGGACTTTTTTACTGTCTATAGACGACTATTTTCCAAAATGTGCTGAAAAAAATATGAATGTTAATTTCTGTGAACAAAAACTTGCTTTCATAAGCTTTTCACGCATAAAACGCCCTGTGGCAGAAAGAGAACGATCCTCTGCAATGTAAACAAGTAGAGAAATATAAAGAAATTTTGCAATAATTTTTTAACTCTATGTATATTCATGAAGTTGATCGTATTAAACTATGAGCTTGCGTTCGCCATATTGGATTCTTTCTGCAAATGCGTGTTTAGCGGTAGCTCGGCTCGTATGGCACGGCGGTGTGGGAAGATGCAATGATAATACTTGATATCAATATTGATGAACGCGTGAGATCCTTTTAATTAAGGCAGTGTAAAAGTTATTTTCGGACTTCCGGGCCTAAGTTATGATAATTCAAATAAAAATATTGTTTGAATAAAAATGTTATTTGATGGTTTAAACTTAATAAATTTTTTTTTATTTACATAAAATGCCTTTATGAGATAACGCAAATTAAAAAAAACTTAAATTGAAATAGTTATTTGAAAATATAAAATAACAACTTTTTATTTAAATATAAAAATTTTAATAATTGGGATAGAATTCAGTTTGTATTAAAATATGTTTTAAGCAGTTTAAATAAAAAATAATTTTTAATAAGATAAAATAGCTATGTAAAATAATAAATCCTTCTTGATGACTGAAAACTTTCATAGACCCTCTCCCAACTCCAGTTCAACCAACTGTGAATACAAATATATATTTCCATAATTTTAACATGTACTACCTGTTTGCTTACAGTGGTAGTTGATCAGGTAACATTTTGAAGCTAGTACATGTATACTGCATAAGTTTATCTATCATAGGCATTGTAGCTATATAGCAACAATTTATCAAATAATTCTAAACTAAAACTAAAGACCATGTTCTTGTAAAGTGTATCATATTTTATTCTGGATGCATTAGTGCTGGAAAACTATAAAAATTGATTTTATATTTATTACCTACTATCTTAATTTTAATAGTCCTGATCTTCTTTATTATTACTGTACATAACTATTAAGCCTACCTGTTTATAGTTTATGCATATAAACAAAACAAAGGTTTTCAAAACTGCACCTGAATGAGACAGTTTGGCAACCGGAAAAAAAAAAAAAGTTAGTTGCCATTGATGCCTAGGTTTTTGCTCCCAATTTCTCACCCTGCTGTAACTGTAACTGTGAGAGGTTTATTGTTTTAAATCATCACAATCTGGACCCCATACATTCAAATAACTATATCTAAACTGTCATTTTGATTGGTTGAACAGTTCAGCACTAGGGACTCATATATAGGGGAAGTTTCTTTTAGACCACCCTGTATTATTATGCTGTTATTAGAGTTTAACTTGTGAAAGTTATTTTTTCATGACCATTTTTTAGTTTTACAGATAATATACTGTTATGTGTTTTTTTAAGTACCTACAAATAATATAAAATGAATTTTAATTAGTCTTATTATATAATTACAAAATTGATAATATAATATATAATTACAAAATTGTATAACAATAATTTATAATTACAAAATTGAAAAACAATAATTTACAAAATTGATATATAATTACATATATATAGTAATGTATATAATTACAAAATTGAGTATATAATTACAATTACAAAATTGTATATAATTACAAAATTGAAAAACAATAATTTATTTACAATTAAAATGAAAATTTTAAAAATTTAATCTTTGGTATTCGGCCTGAACTATGTGCCAAATATTCGGTATTCGGCTATTCCAAATCACTATTCGTTACATCTTTAGTTAAAACCATGGTTAAAAATGGATAAAACCATCAATTGTCAAAAACTTGCCGACTCTGTAGTAATTTAAACATGAAAACAAAAAGAAAAAAAACCTTAAAAATAATTTCAGGGATGAAAGTTTTCCGTCTTTTGACAGAATTCTGACTTTTTCAACTCCATCCAGGCTGATAATGATAATGAATATATGTGACTAAATAATGAATATACGATAAGGTATTAACAACTGGTAATGTATTAATTGTATGTTAATTTGATTGTTTTGTATCATGTGCAAAGTTCAGTCTTTTTTACCAATTTGCACTTTCATGTTGGTATTATTGGTGTCTGTTTTAATATAAGAGTTTAAAACCTACATGTTAAAACAAGCACTTATATGTAAACATGTTGCATTTATATCAAATTCTGTTTTAATACTTAAGTTTCCTTAACACATTTACATATTACTAGATACTTTCATATGAGCTACCATAACTTCTATTTAAACAAAAGCATAAAACACCTTTTGCATTTACATAAAACAACGTATAATTAATGTTAAATCTTTATATAGCATAGGTAAAATACAAATGAATTTATATCCCAAAAGATAATCAAAAGCTATAATTAATCTTCCTGAATGTTGCACTTTACTTTTTTTTAAAATCTATCTCAGCTTGGCATCATAGCGTACATTTAACGCAAATTATTGCAAACAAATACTGGTGTCTGTTGTGATTTCAATTTCATATTTGGATTACTAATATTCTATAAATTTTATATTTTGTTCATGTGAGTTATATATATTTATTATTTCTGTTTTTCAAACAGATTGAAACTCAATCAATAGAAACGTTTGATGACTTTCCTTTATCAGAAAAAACACGCAAAGGTATGTTTCAGTAATTTTTTAATTTCTATTTCTATTTTCAGCAGGGTTCCTAAGTAACATGATAATTTTGGAAATATTAAAAAGATTTGATATTTCGATAGATATTGGATATTTTCCATAAAAGATTAATCTTACTGTTGATAAATATTTTGAGGCATGATTATGATTTAAATGTTATAAGATATTAAATTTTATATTTGCTAATATATATATTTTTTTCATTTAGCAACAAACTTTTATCAAAATAGCAAGCAGTAACAACTTTCTCAAAAATTAAATTTTACATGTACTCACCAAAATGAAATATGTAAGTTACAAAAATGCAAAGTGTATTTTAGAGATATTCGTCTATTTCAAAGAAAATAAAATTGATTTATGCCATTAAAGATTACAAAATAATGATTTCCATCAAAAATAGTGTATGCATACTTGCCAACTTTTATGATTTGTCGAAAACTTACATTTTTAAATGAGTTTTACGATTTTGTGCAAAATGCTCATTTCTTTTCGCTTTTTAACACATTTTGAAGTTTTTTATATTTTAATAAAATTTTGCAAAAAGTCACACCGCATGTTTTCTTTTAAAGGATTAACTGTTAAAATTTATCCTCCAGGAGTTTCCTGCGGTATTGCTTATTCTAAAATTGCTGAATTTTCGGCTTTCCTTTTTATATCGACTAATTCTGCTGTTCAGCAGAAAAAAATTTGTTGGGTATTCTCCAGCATCGTAATTTCAATCCTTTATCTGTCTTGAGAACAAATATTTTCCCTTTGATGCATTTTTATTTGAACCTCCAATATCATAAGAGTGAAAATTGATTACAATAGCCAACACCAAAAATGTTTCCTTCACAAACATAGTTATTTCCGAAGTATTTTGTCTCGCTAAACATAAAAATCTGGAGTGACTCCACTCGACTTTCTAAATACTTACGATTAAGATCATTACCAAGCAGATACTATTTTCGATGGAGAGGTTTAGTCTGTAATCCTTAATAACATAAACCAATTTTGTGTTATTTGAAATAGCCGAATATCTTTGAAGTATGATTTGAAGAATGACAACCCGTATAACCGTAGTAGTATGTATCGAATTCTTTTGGGTGTTCCCGTAAAGAGCTACCAATCCTATATACACCATACATTATATAACATATATAAATTTTGTAGCAATCGATGCACATTTACTGCAGTTAGAGCATAGATGGACAGATAGAACAGATGGACAGACAAACCAAAATCATAAACACTTTTCAGCGTTCTTTGAAAATTTTAAAACGCATCAGAATCACTAACAATAGTTAAGATATCACGATAATTCCATAACGAAAAATTAAGTAAACCACAAAAATTATTCAAAAAATTTAGCTTGTCAGGACATTTTGCCACCACTGAAATTTTATTAATACACACAGTGAAACTAGTAAAAACAAAAGTAGTCAAAAAGGTGCTTTCAAAGGTGCTTCAAAAGCGCAGTGGCCTAGTCACTGAAGTTCGTTCCCGTATGAACACGGAATGTGAAGCACCGACTTCATCAGTGCTTGGGATGGGAGTAACTGATGAAGCTGCTCCTTTTCACCCATCGCCGTCCCATAGGAGGATCTGGCACCGCACCGCGATTGCTAAAGGGCATTTGAAACAAAACAGTTTATTATACTTAATATACATTAAAGTTTCAAGCTGATAAAAAAAACTTCGTTCTTTTTTTACACAAAAATCAGAACATTTGATTTGGTTTTAAATTTGAAATTTTGCACAGCCATGTAATATTACTTTCTGCATCTATTTCCATTGAAATTTGGCTAGGTCATTATTCATAGTTTTTGTGAATATTAATTTAATAATCCACAGGGTTGTTAAAAACTCAGTTGGTTTTTTTTTCGGGTTTTTTCAAGTGGGCTTTTTTGAAAAAACCCACCCGGGTTTTTTCGGGTTGGGCAAAATCGGAACAACCCTGTAATCCATAATTCATATTAATATTTTATTAAAAATTACAATAATAGTAAAGTATGTTTGGATCATTTAGTTCTAATAGTACGAACAAAAATCAGCTTCTTATAATCAGTATTATATGAGATATGGATTAAAATATGAAAAAATATTGTAACATGGGGGGGATTTTGGAAGCTCATAAGTCACTCATTTTCAGTTCAAATTTATTGAAAATGTATCCGGGGCTAAAATGAGCTAATGTTTTGGAATATGAAGTGAAATCTAGGTGTTGCTATTGGGGAAAAAAAAAAATGTTGGTGCCAATTTTAATATGGAGATGGCCCCTTATGCAATTTTTATGCATAGCAAATTAAAGTGTACTTCAATCGTAAACGATTGGTATATGGAACTTTTCTGAAACAATTGACACCCGAATAAAGTATAAGTGGACGTTTTTTAAATTTTGAAAGTGCCCTGGGCACAAAAATATTATAGTCAGGCCCCGCTTATAACCCTCCTATTATTAGTCCCGTATCTTTAGTCAGTCTTCTCAAAGCATATTCACGGTAGCATCAGGGCAAAAATCAAATAGACCAAGTAGGCTGCAGCCTCTGAGCCCCGACTATTTCAGGGGCCCCGCAATAATAAATCAGATGAATTTTTTAATTAAGTTATTGAAATTTTCAATTTATATAACTTTAAAATTTCGAAATAACTTCAAATTTTTTTTATCTGTATTTATATTAGTAAAGTTACATATCTTAAATTTATCAATTCTTTTAAGTGTCCTTCATTGTGCATCGCCAGCATGTGCAAGATCTGTATGCAAGATACAGAAATAGTACTTTAAAAATTTATTTAATAAAAGAAATAGTAATTAGAACGCCAATAGACAACTTCATAGAAGAGGAAGGAGGACCTCAGGACTTCCATAGCCTAGGGGCCCCTATTGGGCTTAATACAGCCCCGGGTAGCATGCACACACAGCAATAGTCTGCTAGCAAAGTGAAGTAGATGTAGATGACTTCCAGTGGCGGATCTAGAAATTTTTTTTGGGAGGGGCTAAAAAAAAAGCTTTTCACCCAAAATTTTGGTTTAAACCAATGTGCATGCTTTTGGTAGGGGCTAAGTAATAAATTATGATCAATTTAGCACTTTAAAGTGTATAATAAAGCAGAATGTTACCCTTTAGCAATCTCTTTTGGGGGGGGGCTGAAGCCCCCTAGCCCCTACTGATGACTTCATCTCTCAATTCTCATCGATGAAACCATACCTCACCGCTCTCTTCCGTCATTCCAATGAAAGTCCGTTTACTTATCTTCTCTCACCCATTTCCGGTCAGCAAGAGAGAAAAAAAGTAAAAAGATGGGTCTGAGAAGGGATTTTCCTTGACCGCTGGCTCTCAGTCTCAGTATGGGGAATCACACTAACTTGCTTCCTTGAAAAAAATTGCCATTCCCATTAAGTTACGCTAGAAATGGCAGAATTAGTTAGAGCCTTACAATATGATCGTTTGCAATTTTTCTTTTCAACTTTTCACATTAATGGAATTTTTGTTGTGATTGGTTAATTCTTACCACTTATCGGGAAAAAGGTTAACATTTTCCTAGGGTGGGCTTAGCCCACCCTAGCGCCCCCTCTGTTATGCCAATGGTTATAATCCTCTGGACCAGTTCAAACAATGAAAGTTAGTGAATAGGTACAAACTAGAGATGAGACGGGCTCAGCCCAGGCCCAAACCGGGCTCGGGCTCTGTAATTTACAACTGCGTTTGGGCTCGGGCGGGCTCAGGCTCGTGAAAAATTTCTTCTTTATTGAACATACTCCTTGAACAAATTTTAAAAAGTGATTCATGAGGAAAATAAAAGTACTTATAAAAAAAATAGAGGCGCCTAGAAGGTGCGTGAAGCTCTTTGGATATTTCAGAACGGCGGCTTATATTACTTAGTTAGTCATGAAATCCGACATTATTTGATAAACATGGATATAAAGAATTAGAAAGTGCATCGAGAGTTTGCAACTATATTTTTCTTTAATTTGCATAAACGGCAAAATTTATTTTATCCTATCAATGAAGTAATTGAATTTTTTTTATCTTTATCTGAAATTTTGGGCTCGGGCTCCGGCTTAAATAATATTGCTCGGGCTCGGGCTTCAAAAAATGAGCCCGAACTCATCTCTAGTACAAACATGATCAAATGACATAAGTTAAAAATTGGAAATTATGTTTACGATCTACATGAGGATTTCAATTGTAAAATAAAATGTATTAGATGCTGTTTTTGAGTTTTTAATTACCTATGTTGTATTATTAATTGATCATTTTTACACCTATTCACCAAATTCTAGGTGAAAATGGTTTTCATATAAAGTAGTATAAATTAACTTGTCTAAAAGTTGTTGGTACCATAGAAAGATTGGGTCCTTACTGTACCTTTCTCTTAACATAAGAATTATTTACCCCCTCCCTCCCCATTTTTTTTTCTTTGATTGATTTACAGGTACTTTTGGATAATTTGATTTTTTTTAATCCAACAGCATAATTTTACAGCAGGATATTATTCTTGTCTGGAATAAACTGTTAATTAGAATCAATCTGTTCTACAGTCAATTGTTTTTTGTTCCATTTATCTGTAAAAGGGTATCTATGATGAAGCAAGTCACCTTTATTGCTTAGTGTCTGAATGCCCATTCTTTAAACACAGTATTTCATATGTTACTGCACATGTAATTGTATAAACATTATTTTTATTTTAGATTTAAAGAACGCTGGCTATACTATCCCAACTGAAATTCAGAAAGATTCTATTGGATTAGCTTTAAAAGGTCATGATATTCTTGGAGCTGCTAAAACTGGATCAGGAAAGACATTGGCGTTTGTTATTCCTGTAGGTGTTTTGTGTTTTATTATAGTTTTTAATGTAAAAACAAATTTGACTGGATCTGCATCTTTTTTTTCTTTTCTTTTAGAAAGACGGTGGGGTGAAGTGTTACATTATAATTAATTTTTTTGTCCGTAAACTTTAATACTTTTCTTAAATATATAAGGTTTACATAAAAAAAAATGTTTTTGAGTTAAATTTTACTTTTTGTTTAATTATCACAAGCTTCATTTTATAATGTTTATAAATATCAGTGGGCTGTTATGTTTTAATTTTAAAAATTTGCTTAGTTTTTGTTTCATATAGAGCAGTAGTTACCAACCGGGGGTCGCGTCCCCCCAGTGGGTCGCCATGTCTTTTCACGGGGGTCGCCGCAGACCAATTTTGTAGGAAATGAATGGCAAAATATTTCCATGCTTCTCTGCCATGAGACACCCTTTCTCCCTTTTCTCTTTATAAAGTAAAAATCCTTTTTCTCATCAAGGGCACTTGTATCAAATCTACAAAAACTGGCGCCGTAAAGTGAATCTAGGAGTGTTAACCAATTTTGAAAACGTATGCACTAAGGATATAGAAATTGCAGTTAATTTAAGGTAAGAAATTATTAACTACCTTGAAGCTCTTAAATCTGAAATTCAAAGATATATCCCAGAGCTTACAACGAACAGGAGGCGACACTAGTGCGAAATCCACTTCGCACATCTTTAGATGTCGCCGATCTTCCTGATGAAATGCAGGACTAATTTTTGAATTTGCTAAATGACTCCTCAGCACTTGGTTTATACCAAGCACAATCATTGATTCAATTTTGGTGTGCTATGCGTCACTTATATCTGATAATTTCTAAGCTTTTGCGTCAAATGTTAGTGCCATTTGCATCCACTTACATGCGTGAAGTTGAATTTTCAACTCTTTTGCAGATTAAGACAAAAGCCAGTAATAAATTAGATGTCCAAGACGCGTTTGGCTTTGACAAATATTCAGCCAAGGATAGCATAACTTGTCAGCCAAATGCAACCTCAGTCATGCTAATAATAATCAGTACGGAATAAAAAGATAATCATTTTTAAATCCCAAGATATATTTTTTTCATTATTCATTTTTTTTTGTTGTTGTTATTGGTCAAACGTGGTGAACAGTAGGGGGCGGGGGGTCGTGATTAAAAACACGATGGGAACCACTGATATAGAGGATCTAATTCTGCACTGTTTTTCGCTCTGTGGAAGTTTCTTAGTTGCTAAAAGGGGACGTCAAAAAGACAATGAGTCTAACGAATCATCTCCTAGTCTCACTACCAACTATGTTGGTAGCGAGTAAAAAAGTATTTGATAAAAATGTTCTTTCTGATTCTACCATTGTCAATTCTATGAAGTAGTAAAATAAGTAACCATACATAGGTTCAAGTACATGACTGTGTGATACACTTTCTTCTTTATTAATGATCTATTTCTGTTTCTCCTTTTTTTTTTTTTTTTTTTTTTTTTTTTTTTTTTTTGTAAATTATATGAAATCCTAATGGAGCCATCCATTTTTTGTATGGTTAATTGAAATTCACCTTCTAAAAACGTCACAGGTTCTTGTTCTTTATCGTCATTCTCCTTGGTTTTTGTTTTGATAATACTGCTCATGTAATCACCCTTCTTCAATAGGCTGACAATTTAGGGAATGCAATTCCTTACTGTTTTTGCGAGATTTCAGGATTCAGATTTATTAACGCAGCTGTACTGCTGGATTCGACGGGATCGTTTTTTGACAAACTTCAGATGAGTATTTCCTTCAAGCTCAGAATTTAACAACGGATTTCAGAGAGAGAGAGAGAAAAAGAGGTTTTAATGATAAGTTTAATTTTATGTAAAAACAATAATTTACAGAAATATAAAAATTATGAACACATTCCAACCTGATCGAGCCTTGCACCACTGTAATCTGGCTTGGCAGTGTGCAGGCGTGAGTGGCAGGTGGCGTAACGGTTGGCGAGAGCATAGATTTCGCTCTCTCAACCGTCTGTGAATGGTCATGATGGACACTGGTGTTTGGGTTGAACGTCTGATGGTTGATAGAGATGAAGAAGGCGTTGTGACAGCTGATCGGACCATCACTCTGTCCTCACGATCTGTTGTAGCGCTAGGTCGACCGCTACCATCCTGACACTGCATTCTGCCATTTTCCACCCATCCTTGCCAGCATCTTCGAATCGTCGCATCGCTTCGACTCAAATGACGAGCGATTCTCCGATTAGTCCAACCGGCCTCTTTCAATCCAATGATACGACCTCTGTCAAACTCTGACAGTTGCTCATAATGAGCACGAATCCTGCAGCGAGGCATTTTTTAAGTTGTTGAAAGGTCATCTGAATCGCAATCAAACCGAAAGTTTTAACAACCATTGAAGAACTGCTCCTTATATACGTCTGCTGGATGCGCTAGAGATCAAACTATTCATTCATTGGACACCAAATTTGAATCATTTGCATATCTGTTCAAAACATTCATGCATACGAAATTTCAAAGCAATCGGATGATTGTTTCTTGGTGCGTCAATTTTTTTGTTATAGAGTGTATTTTAAAGTTCGGGGGGGGGGGGGTGATTCTTCGGGGGATCCCTCGCGGCGCATGGTCTGTGGGGTCCTTTGCAACGCCACTGTCTCAAAGGGTAAGATTAAGATTACAAAGAAATAAATAATCTAACTACCTTGGTACATTACTCGGATGTATATCAAAATACTTTAATAATAAAGTAGTATATCCATTTTGGGGAGGCCTCTCTGGGGGCTCCTCTCTTATGCTGGTGGCCCTCGTCAATCGCCGACCTGGCTAGTCCGGGCCTGAGAACAATGGACGTTCATTGGAACACAGGGGTGTGGTTAATCGAGGGTAGTGCATTTTTGCGATATTTTAAGGAACTTTAGCCCATCAAAATATATATATTAAACCTTCATTAAATTTTAATTTTAGTTCTAAAATGTAGACATAAAAAGCTTCTTATTTTTTCTTTTTTTTTTTTGACTTAATTGAGGAGACATTGGTCGATTTAAGTACCCATCCACAGCGTTGGATCAAACCGCTTTTCAACGGGGTAGGCTCGCATTCTGCTTTGTTAGGCTGTGCTCCGTACTCTGCTAAAAGGTACGTGATCGGTGGGGGCGTCATCTTATGAGACAATTATTACTAAATAACTCATAATTTTTCATTGAAGATAGGCAAAAAAAAAAAAAATTTAAATATCGTAAATGCCACGGCGTTTCTTCCATAAATCACGGAACAATTACGTCACTCTAAAATAAGATAATTGTCCCAGAACGAACTAATCAGAAGAAGAGAAATGAGAAAAAATGTCATTGATCATCATTTTGTGGGCAGCACTGCGTTCAAGATAGGGTTCCTCAGGGGGGGAGGTTGTGACCGACCCCCCCCCCCCCCCCTTGGCTACGCCACTGTAATGGAGATAAAAAGAGAAAAGTCTTAGTTATTAATATTCTGTTAAAAATTACCTGTAACTTTGAATGTAGCATCTAATAATATATTAGGTTAAGGTAAGTTTATATTTTTTATTTTTAAATGCTTGTTATTTATTGAAGTGGGCTTCTTTCATCTGAGTCATATTTAATACTCTCAAATTTACTAAAAGCTTGACTGTAGTTATATTTTTCTATTGATAGATTAAGAATGTAATTTGCTCCAATTTGTTGCTTCAGTGTTCCAAATCGTCGACACTGTTGCTCCAAAAAGCTGCTTAAAATCAGCCTGAGCCAATACCCATCCCTGAAATTGCCAAACCACAAGGCACATGGAAAAGGCTACCAGGCATTTTGCTCGGCTTTTTGGGTAATGGTACAATATCGAGATATGAGTTAGGCATCAAAAATGACACTACTGGCTCTGAAATCTTAGTTGTCAAAACAAAATTTACAGTTGCAAAATACAACTAACGACTGCTAATTTCAAACCCTGAAAGCACCATTTCTTCATTTATTTCAATGTGCCATACAGTAGCTAAAAAATTACATTCTACATTTTTTTTAGCTCCAGGTTCTAATTATTCATTTATTTTAATGTGTGTACTGAGACCATGAGAGATTTTATTTCTTTGAAATACATTCTTAACCAGGGGTAGATATTATAATATTTAGTAAATGGTTCAAAGAAACAGTGATAAAAGTTACAGTCCAAGGAAGATAAAATCATGATTTTAAAAATTTGCGAGTCAAAAGAAATAACAAGAGCAATATATTTGATGCCCTGAAGTGGTTTGGGCACTAAACTCCATTCCAGTAAGAACACGGCAAGTGAAGCAGCATCCGGCTTATCCAGTGCTTGATCGGGTCAACTGCTGTGCGACCATGTATGCTGATGGGAGCTGGTACATGTAAAATCTGTTATGGCTCCAATGACCTCCAAGTTGTTAAACGATACCTCTGGGGGTGCCGATTTCAGGGGGTTGGTTCAAAATTAGGGGATCACGGGCTAAAGTCGAACTTCTTCCCATTTCTAACTCATGCATGTGTTAAAATGTAAATAAAATGTTCAGGGGTGAAAATGGGATCCAAATATTTAGTGGCACTGACAAAAATTTGGTGGCACCAAACTTTCCTTATCTTGCAAAATTGCTGAAACAAATGTAATTTTTAGTCCCACATACCAATTTTTTGGTCACCCCTTATTTGCATACCTGAAAATGTTACTGGTTCAGCAGACTATCGAAATTTGCATTCTACCTGGCTGTTATATATTTGTGTGATCTTGGACCATTGGACCACCATTAATTTCCAACCCTGCCCTTAACCCTTTAAAGCGCAGTGATCCCGCTCTGGGAACACCCAACTCTTAACATTTTGACTGTTGCCAGTCACGAAGAATAGATTGGATTTCTATAAAAATAGTTGCGGGCGACATAGCTCCACGAGAATCCTTTACTTTTTTAGCACGTCATTTCCCATAAAAGAATGATCACGATTATTTTTAACAGCACTGACATCTGCTGAAAAATGGAAGAACGCGAGAACAGCTGGATAGATTGCCCAATGCTGGAAAAAGGGCAGCTGTTGCCATCGCTGGACTTAACTACCAGCAAGATGGCGGATGATCGAAACGTTCATCGCGTGCCACAGATCTAGAGACCTTTTTTTGACGCAGCTGGCTGTGCGTGAGCACAGCCGGCTGTCGACAAAAAAGGGTCTCTAGATCTGTGGCACGCGATGAACGTTTCGATCATCTGCCATCTTGCTGGTAGTTAAGTCCAGCGATGGCAACGGCTGCCCTTTTTCCAGCATTGGAAAAGGGTTGCGCCTCAAAGGGTTAACACTAAAACATAATTATGTATGTTTTGGTGTTTGTGGTGAGAGATATAAAATAGTTGTTGTGCTACTATTTGTAATTTAAATTAAAGTTTTTAAAAAGCACATTACAAAAACAATTTAAATCTTATTTTAACTGCGTATAAAAGCATAAAACTAATTTGCAATTTAATATTTTAAATTCATAAATTCTTATCAACAAGCTATTAAATTTTGTTCATAACTTCCTAAATAGTTTCTGTTTGATAACTTAACAATAGGTGATTGTGATTTATAAGACATGTAGTACTATTTAGTTAGTTTTTAGGCTCATCTAGCTGTCTTTTTGTTTTAGCTGCTTGAATGCCTGTATTGTGATGGGTGGTCCCGAGAACAAGGGGTGGGTGCAATTGTTATCTCCCCGACTAGAGAACTTGCTTATCAGATATTTGAAGTTTTGATTAAATTTCGCAGCCATGACTTCTCTATAGCCTTAGCGATAGGAGGCAAAGTAAGTATAATTAAATTCAACATATTTCTCCATTGGAACTAACTTAATTGGATTCCAGTGATATTGCTTATGTGAACTTGGTTTCTTGTATATATAGATATGTAGGATGACTTAGAACTCTTGGGTCAAAGTTTATGGGGTGACGGAATACATCAAACAAGCAATTTTTGTCTAACAAAGCAGAGTTGTAACACACGTGATGACCCTCACAAGCTCAGTCAAACACAGCCTTAACAGATATTTCTTTTTGCACAGTGATTGTGTTGGTTGCTTAAATTTCCAGCTCCCATTGACTCATAAGGTTGATTTTTTTGGATCTCCTTTTTAATAATGCAAAAATTTTTAAAGGTTCAATGCAGGCACATAAAAGTGGATTCTTAAGTATGCTTAGAGTTTAAAAAAAAAAAAAAAAAAAAAAAAAACTATGCTATAGTACACCAGCATGATTCCTGTAACATATTTATTGTAGCTACTGAGTTTTAAACTTTTTGACTTTTTTTTTTATAAAAGTATAGGGGAAAGGTAGTCCACAGTGGGACAATTTATACTTGCTTTATAATAATTTGTTCCTTTTAAATTAAAAATGAACTTATCATTTTATCATTAAAGTGAAGCTTAGTAGCTCCAATGCAAAAATTATGTTCTAAGTAAAATAATTTCAAATTTCTTTAGAGATTTTGATTAGCTCAAACGCCATACCTTTATTGATCCCAAAAAGTAAAATGTCAAAAGTAGCATAAACATGTTGAACTGAAATAAATTAGAAAACAGGTGCATCATTTTGATTTTAAACTATCTCAGTATAAATTTTGGAGATGACTCTTCATCTTTTAAATTACTTTTAGTCATCAAATCTTAATGCGTTCTAATTAGTATTTTATTTTATAGCACAAAAATATACAAACAAATATTTAGAAAGATTTGGCGTATTTAGGTTGATCAGTGTTTCTGGCCAACTATGCTGCAAAAAATTCCAAAGCTAGGGATTGGAGCCAGGACAACCACTTAACGTGTGGGTTCTCTACCACTAAGCTACTCTGGGACAATTCAAAGATGAAATTTCTCGCAATAGAACTGTTGGCAATTATCATCTTCTTCTGCAAACCACAGATTGAACAGATAAATAAAGGAGGATAAAATTTCTAAAAATTGTCAAATATCTGCGGCGTATTGAAGTTGTTGCAAAATAATGTTCCATCTGTTCAATCTGTGGTTCTCAGAAGATTGTAAGTGCCAACAGTTCTATTGCAAGGAATTTCATCTTTGAATTGTTCCAGAGTAGCTCAGTGATAGAGCATCCGCATGTTAAGTGGTAGTCCTGGGTTCGATCCCTAGCTGTGGAATTTTTCGCATAGTTGTCCAAAAACATTGATCAACCTAAACACTCCAGATCTTCCTAAATCTAATTAAAGTTGGATAAAATTTCTAAAAATTGTATACAAACGAAATTTTATTTTGTATATGCATATGTCTGGTACAGTGGGATAGTTTTCACTTGTTTTATAACAATTTCTTCCTTTTAAATTAAAAATAAAATTATCATTTTATCATTAAGTGAGGTTTGGAAGCTGCATTGCAAAAATTATGCTCTAAGTGAAATAATTTCAAATTTCTTTTGAGATGTTGATTAGCTCAAACGTCATACCTTTATTGATCCCAAAAAGTAAAATGTCAAAAGTAGCATAAACATGCTCAACTGAAATAAACTAGAAAACAGATGCATCGTTTTGATTTCAAATAGTCTCGGTATAAATTTTGGAGATAACTCTTCATCTTTTAAATAAAATTTAGTCATCAAATCTTGATGGGTTCTAACTAGTATTTTATTTTACAGTACAAAAATACAAACAAATTTTATTTTATGTACATGCATATTTCAGAAACACACATTTAAAGTAAAGTTGTTTATGTAGCTGTGACACATATGTTCTAATTTCATATTAATATTATTACTGGACTATTCATAATGTAATTTGTTTCTTTTGAATTTAGGATAAAGAAAAAGAAAAGAAGTTACTACACAAATGTAATATTGTCGTTTGTACTCCTGGTCGTCTTAAACAACACATGGAAGAAAATCCATTATTTGATGTTTCAGAATTAAAAATGTTAAGTATGTTTACATTTCTTTTCTGGTATTGCTTTCAATGTGACAATAAGGAAATCAAATGAAATAGCCTATCGATTGCCTTATCTTTAACCCATTTTCACACAGTGTCCTATACAGTATGCCCACTAATGCCCTTGTCCAGTGCTGAATTAGCAATATAGCAGTAGTAGTAAATGCTATGGGCCCCACACTTTTAGTTTGAAAGTTTTTGTCCTCTCCCCTAAGATCTAGCTTTTTGTTAAGCAAAAGATAAATATCATAATTTTTTCTTTCCTTCTTTCTTTTTTTTTCTTTTTTGTTTTTATGATAAGATAATTTTTGAAGCTCTATTATGGAACTGTAAATCAATTGTAGATAACTCATTGAAAGAATATATATAAATTTAGTGTGGCTTCACATGCCTGCATTATTTAGTCAACTGATTACCTAGACTAAACTGAATGAGTATTCTAAAGACAGCAACAAGAAACACACACAAGAGTATTTTTAACACACATAGGAATAAAACATGCAGTACCCAGAAAAAAAAATTCAAAGAGGGTCCAAATGGTGGGATAGGCAGAATTTAAAAAAAAAAAAAGACAGACTTCATCATTAGCACTACAAATTAGCACTGCTATTAAAATCGAACAGGTTTTTATCTCTTTCTTGAGAAAAACTGCAACTCGGAGGAAAGGGTATCCAGACCCTTACTATATAGGACTAGTTACCTATGTATGGCCTTTAAAAAATGCATTCCTTACCAATAATGTTACAAGTTTGTCTTTATTTGTTGAATGAATCCAGAAGTAAACAAATGTAGAAAGAAAACAAAATGAAAGAACAGAATCAGGGCAGGTTCAAGGATATATTAATGGCAAGAGGTCGGAGGGGACAAAAGCCCCTCCCGAGAAAAATGAAATGAATGTAAACAATTCGATTTTACTTCCATAAAATGGATGTGTATGTGAATCTTCCACCAAACCGCCTCCACCCACAAAATTGCATTAATGCGTCAGCAGGCTGGATTATTCATTAGGCTGAGTAGTCTGTATAGCCTATCGGCCACGATCATTTCAGTAGCTTTGCAGTAACAAATCGAATGAATTCTTTAATGAAGTTGTAATCGAACTTTTCAATATGACTTCAATATACAGGAACTATTTGTGGCTATTTCTGAAGATTTTCTCTGGAAAGCGAGTTGAGCTTCTGCATTTCCACGAGAGCAGAGGTCCATAGGAATGTAGGAAAAAACACGACCGATAAAAAAGACATTTCCCTTCAAAACAATAATTTTTATTTAAATATTGGATATAAACTTATTTTGTTTTGTAAATATGAGGATAGTATTAAATCTGATGTTGGGTCGTCCCAAAATTCTTTTGTCTTAAAGAGGGTGGCTTTGGCAAAATTCGAAGGTGTATGAAATAGGGAGTAAGCCATCTTTGCGGCGAGCGAATGAGCCGCATCACACCCCGCCTCCGATGTGCAAAGTAGTTCGTGCAGTAAAATTTTTTATTTTTTAATGTTTCACCTCTCATTTTGCATAAATGATCTTATTTCCAAGCATGTGGTGAAACTATATCATCGTATCGTCACCTTTCATGATGAAGTTCTGAATGATAATTATTGTAATTAATTCATGTCTCCGTATTCTTGCACTGTTGTTTTTGCCTAACCCCATGATGACACAGCTCTCTGGAATGTTGATTACTTTTCCATATGTGTTCTGCACCATGATGTACCAGCCTTTATGCACTGGGGGTGCAAACAAGATGGCGAGCATCTTCTTGAAGTATCTTGGGATGTTTTTTGAAAAAAGAAACATAGGGAGAGACACATAGGAAAAGCAGAAGAGAATTTACTGAGCAAAATTTCTTTATTTTGTATTAAAAAAAGCTAGAAACTCCTATTTTTCTTACAAAATTTCTATTTTAGTTTATTTTAAAAAAATTTACATTCCTTCAAAAATTTTACACATATAAAAAAACAGTCCACTCAGAGAAAAAAAAGGGGAAAATGTCCACTCAGAAGGGTTATAACAAATCACCATTTACTATATGTCATAAATTGAAGATTCCTTAAAATTTGATTGAACAAAATAAAATCCCTCATTTAGTTTTTAATCTTGCAGAAATATAGAACCAAATTACTGTTAATATTTGTCTCTTAGGAGAGTGCTTACACACATTTAGTACCATAAACAGTTAATTATTTCTATTAAGGGGAGAGCATAGCATAAAATTTATCTTCTGACAAAATAAAAAATGGCTTTAATTAATTAAAACTTATCCACAACTACTGAAAACAGCTTCATGCCTTTAAAGCTCAATAATCAACACAAAAACAGGGATTCAAGGATCGTAACCATCCTGATCACGCTTGCTTACTTAAAAAAGCTTTGTATGACTTACGGCAGAGCGGTAAAAAATGGTACACTAGAAAACACAACACTAGAAAAATTAAAATTTAAAAGGCTAGAAAGGAGTAATTGTACATGTATATAGTGATAATATTGTTCTTCTTGTGTATGTCGATGACATTTTAATTTTTGGAAAAATTTGGACTGCGTCAACCACATTGTAAATTTGTTCAAAAATGAATTTGATATCACTGTTTTAGGAAAAACAAATGCTTCTTGGAATTGAATTTAAAGAAAAGTTTGGAAAGTTATACATAGATAAAATTTGCGAACAATATAAAAGTTTTAATTTTCCACTATCAACTCTCCCCATTGCCAAAGGATATATCCTGTCGAAGACGGACAATCCTGCATCAGAATCTGAAAGAAATGAAATGTTAAAGTTACCATATAGAAACGTTGTGGGATGTTTGTCGTATCTCGCGAATCGTACGAGACCAGACCTTTGTTATACTGTAAACATCTTGGCACAATTCCAAGAAAACCCGTGTAAAGCATTGGAACGCATTATTGCGATTATTGGGTTATGTTCAATATACAAGAGACTATGAACTTAATTTGTCAGATGTAACTAATGTAGAAATTAACTGTTATTGTGATTCAGACTTCGCATCCAATAGAGATGACCCTATTTCTACGAGTCGGATATTGCTGTTCATGGGTAATGTGCCCATAATTTGGTGCACTTCAATCAAAAGTTTGTAAGTCTTTCTACAATGAAATCAGAATTTATTACCTTAATGGAGGCTTCCAAAGAGGTTAGTTGGATAAAACACATCTTAGATGAATGTAATGAATTGGGCATTGCTGAAGTACAATTAAAAGACAATAAGATATTTTGTGACAATGAGGCCGCGATTAGATATGCAAAATCACTATTGAGAACATTCGAACTAAGCGCATTGACGTAAAACTACACTTTATAAGGGATTTATTAAATGGTGGTCTTTTTGAACTTAGATATGTTGATAGTAAAAAGAACTTGGCTGATGTATTTACAAAGCCACTCCACAAACATGGACTGGGTAAGTTTTGTGAGAGTATATTTGAACTAAGTGTATAATGTATTGTTTTCTTTGATGTGTGGTATCAACCTATTTTTATTTCAAGTGATTTTGCTTTTTTTTTTAATAATAAGTTTTGCAACAAGTGTTTCTTTTTCAATAACTTACAATAATTTTGCAATCTTTTAATGAGTATTTTACCTTTTTTTAAAGTTAATAATGATATATCTTTAATGCTTCCTTAAATATTTTCTTTTAATATTTGCTTAATTCACTTTATTTATTATGTTTTTGCCTTAAATCTGTTTTATTGTGATACCAATTTGGTGACCCCATGTTATTTTTTTTTTCCTTCCTACTTCTGAAGCTAAATCCTAAGATGTTTACTTAAATTTAAATGTTTACCTTTTATTTTATTCTTTTACTAATATTTTGGATTAGAGTTTGGTCCTAGTTAGGAATAATTCTTAATTTTGAGCGTTTCCCCGTGCGATTTGACTATTTTTCCGGCCTAGGTACTGTTTCGGTCAATTGCCATTTTTTTTCCTGTTTCGAATAACGCACGTATCAAATTCTTGCCATCTTGAAACCGACCGCCATTTTTTTTAGCCGTGCGCGTCCTTTCACACTTGATGCTTCTTCCCGCGTAAATCTGGTCTGGAACTTTCTCGAAGGACGCCACCATGCTGGCGATCGCTGATTGGCGGAGGGAGCGACGTGCTGGAGTGAGTTAGCTTCGCGCGGTGTGCGACCCATTCAGTTGGAACTTCGGCGGCAGCGGTGATGCTTGGTGCGTGCGCTTAGCACATGAAGTAAATTTTTGGGGGTTCTCACCCCTCTTCAGCTATGTAGCTCAAAAAATCTATTTTGATGCAGTCATCTAGCAAGATCGAGGCCATGTTGCAGTAATTAAATCCCAGCCTTCCAAAACAGCAGAGCAGGGCAAGAGGACCGGGAACATGAGGGACATTCAATAATTACAATAAATTTTATTTATACATGAAGAGTAAAAGAATTATCGTTAAAACTAGTTAGTATGTAAAGCTACTATTTTTTTTCCTTTGAATACTAAGTAGTAACTATTATTAATTAATTATGTGAGCTTTCTGAAGAGAAAAAAAAATCTTTGAAATATTAATTACATATATATTGAATTTTTCAAATGCAATCAATAATATTAGAAGAATAAAGACTTAATTTTAATTAGAAATAGATGTCAAAATGCTAGAGATCATCAGAATATCACATGAAATACTTTTTTAAAAAAGTTAAGAAGTAGCTTTACAAAAAATACTGAAATTAACTATTTTTTAATTCAAAGTCATAACTATTTTTAATTATTAATTATCGCAAAATATATTATCGAAAAAATTAGTAAAGTATATAATAATGTGTTATTTTCTTTTTAAACTGAAATAAAACAAAAACGATAGTAAAAGCCCAAAAGAGCAGCAGCTAGAATTGAACCCAGGACTCCCAGACAAGAGTCACGAGCGATACCTCCTAACCACGTTGGGTACAACCTGTCTTATGTTATTAGTTAAGCTGTACAAATCTTGTCACATATCTCCGTGACACTGAGAGCCAAAAGCAAAAAGAAATAAAAATATTATTAAAAGAGTGACTGATTAAAACATAAGGGATAAAAATACTCAAAGGGAAGGATGGCAGAATTATTTATTATGTGTGCATGAAATCATGGAGAGAGAAATTGAGCGCAAATCTTTTTTTTTTTCCTTAGATTTTTTAGGTCAATTGATTGCATGAATTTTGTCCAGAGCAGATTTATAACAATTTGGAATACTGTGCTGAAAATTGATGATTAATTGAACCAAAAAAAAAAATTAAGAGCCTAGTTATCCTTAAAAAATATGTAACTCTTGTACTCTGACTTTCGCGACTGCGCCATATTGGAATCCTTTCCTTGAGAGAGCGTGGAACCAGCCAATGAGGTGACGAGATTCTTACGACTTTAGAGGTTGGAAATGAACCGTTTTTATTCCCGTAAAAACCTTCCGTAGCGGAGAAAACGACAGCTTGGGGTCGAGTTTTTAGCGGCGATAAGCGATTTAGGGAAAATTACGACCCAGTCGAAACGCGCCTTTACTGTTTTCTTATGAGCCGTGATCGCCGCAGCATATCTCCATAGTAACGAAGACATTTTGTTTCTGATTGGCTGGTCAGAACTTTGGTTTATGCAAATTAACTATTGCACGTGTAAATTGTTATGTAATGTACCTATATAATGTGGTTTCTTTTGCCTGTGAGATATCTGTGTATGCTAGTTCTGCAAGAGGCTCAGCGAGCGTAAATGTATTTAAATTTTTACGATGTTTCTTTGATTAAAGAATTTTAGTTCTCTAATGATGTCTCTCATCTTTCTAAGTGTTAAATTCCACTGCTAGTAAAATGCAAGTAATTTCTGCTAAGATATACTACGAAAGTTCTATATATAATATGCATGGGACGGGATGGAAAATTATATTTGATATATTTAAACTTCCCCTTTAAACAGGATTCTACCACTAAAACGGGTGAACAGATAGCAACTAAATTTATTTTATAGACTGACATGAAAAGGTCTTAGGGAATTTTGATTAAAAAGCTCGAGTAAAAAATGTTCAAGTTACTATTAAACATGAAAATACAGCAAATTTAACACTGGAAATGGATCATTCAAAATTAACACATAATTTCAACATTTGTTCAGTAGTTTTTGAGCACATTCATAACTAGTTACACACATATATTGAGTTTAGAGCAGATTTCATCCTGCAAAGGTGCCGCTAAGCAGACATTTTCTGAACTTAAAAAATAATTAATTAAACTTAAAATCCAAAAATTGATGAATGAGTTTCTCTTGCCTTACGTATGTTAAAAAAATCAGTATTTATTTCTCTTTTATGCTTCCAAATGGTCCCAACAATTGTAATTTTTTCTGAAAGCAGTTCTTTTGGAAGGTCGTAACAAATACTTCAGTTCTGAAAAGAAAACGAAGAACTCACTGTATCAGTCAAAGGAAACATCTGGTCTGTGGGACAAACGCAGAGATGCACAGTCTTTCTATAACCCCAGTGATTAAAAAAACATGCATAAAGGAACTGAAAATTCTGGAAGTGCATTCTTACTAGTCACAAAAGAAGATGGGAGGGATGATAAACTCAGCTACTGATAAAAAAGGATTGAACAGGTGGATAGCTTTCCAGGAATCTCGTGTAGCAGTGAGCTTGGGGTAATAAAATGACACCCCCCCCCCCCCGCGCACGCGTCCTGCTGGGTTAAGATCTCTATTGCTTCACGTTTTAGGCTATTGGCTATTTTTCAAAGTTATGAAAATCTATTACCAAATTTTCTTTTAAAGCTAACCGGGATACGTGAGTACTATGTCTATTATATTTAATGTCATTAATGTGTTCCTTGAGTCTGTCTTATTTTTTGTTTTGTTACACCTATATAATAGCCTGATAAGTTTCTCTGATATTTTTAATTTGCTCCAGAAATCCAGTAATTAACAAAAAACTCGTATTCTTCTGTCTTGAAAATTTATTTATAGAGGCAGATAGAAATTTTCAATCTTCATCCTTTTTCTAAAGGACAATCTTTTATGGTGCATTCCTTTGTTGAAGTCTCCAATACTTTATGATTAAAAGTTAACCCTTATTTCACATATTTATTTTTTTATTGAATCTAGTTATTTAAATTCCCTTATGATTTTCTGAAAGTTTCAAGTGATTTTTAAAGTTTTGTACTTAAAAAATGTACATTTAAAATGTGTTTGTAAAATATTTTGTTAATAAAAATTATACCATGTCTGCTTGTGCAGACAGCCATGCTGTAACATGGCATTTTACTAATTAAAAATAGTTGCTTTAGTTACTAATACAGTATTGTGTATGATTATCATTCTAGTTACTACTGCAGTGAATGATTATATCACTCCATACACTAAGTAATTTGAAAAATCTTTTTGTGTGTATGTGTGTGTGTCGCATGTTAAAATCAAGAGTAAAAAAGTGAAATTTTCATAAAATTTGGAAACTGATGTTTGAATTTTTTTTTTTTAAATGAATTTTCTCCCCACCTTTTCCCCTTTCTTGGTGCCATATGAATTTTTGTACTGTGAAGGAATGCTCATGTATTTTAAAAGCTAAACAATTGAACAGGTCTATTTTTATTTTTTAACTTGTAATTTTAAAACAAAAATTAGTTTTGATTAAAGAAATTCAATGCATAACCTAAAAAATTCTGTTCTATACCTGTGTAAAGCTACAAAAGAAAGCATCATAATTTCATTATAAATGTTTAAAAGGGAATTACTTCTTATTTATCAATCTCTACAAGTAATTTAATTAAAATAAAACTAAAAATGGCTTAATGTAAATTAATATTAATTGATTAAAATAGAGAAAAAGCCATTAAAGCTATGTTTGGAAAAAAATAACTCATGTATCATAGGTATCTTATCAAAATAGATATCCTATTCTTAAATAAATAAAAAAATATGCATTTCTTTGTAAAAATAATCTACAATTATAAGTACATTAATAGATGTGTCATGGTCACGGAGGTATATTCTGTGGAGGGGAAGCTTCCGTTGTCGAAAGACACAATTTTTGGCATCTAAATTTGAAAGCCTACAGAGGGCACACTGTGATGTAGAGAGTTTGATTCTGAGGGTCCGGATTGGCGCGAAAAACGGAACCAATAGAAAGCTTTCGCTGACACATCACTCAAGCAAAAGAAAAGCATCAACATCCAATTTTCTCATAAATTCCATTTCAGGAAAGATAAATAACTATCGAGTTTTAAAAAATTATATGTTATAGTTGAGATTTTCAGCAATAAAATTTTACTACGCTTGAATTTTTTAAGGTAAATGTTTCAAGAAGAAAAATTATTTAAAATGGTTTGAAGTGCACTTTGATAACATTGATTTTCCCTGCCTTACCGGACCTTCTTAGTGTAGAGCGTCATCTATTGGATGAAAAATTTATGTGCCAAAAATCTAGCATTAGCTTCCTCTCCACAGAATATACCTCCGTGGTCATGGTTAATGTTTATTTGCTTCTGCCAGTAGTGTACACATAAAAAGAATATTTTAACTGTTTACATTTTAAGTAACATTTTTTATTTATACATTTTTTTATTATTACATTTTTTATTTAAATACATTTATTATTTTTTATTTACATTTTTTATTTTATATATGTAAATCTATTTAGTTTTTGTAAATTATAAGTCAGTTATTGAAAAATACTTTAATGATGTGTAAAGCATGTTTTGTAATTTATTGTTCTGATGTAATTATGTAAAAAAACATACTTTATTTTATAACTAAATACATGTTTAGTGCCGGATATCCATATCCGGCTATCAAAAGAGCTCTGGATATCCAGTATCCAGCAAAATCAATATCCGTTACATCCCTAATTGTGATCTTTTTTCCTTTTCTTTTTTTCCCTTGACTATACCCAGAGGCAGGTCATCATTAAGGGCCATAGACGATTGGCCTCAACTTATAATTCAAAAACTTTCCTCATTATGTAACTGAGTTATTTTAATAATTTGCTTTTAAAAAAATTCACAATTTGTTTTTCTATTTGAAGGTTATCCATTCAAAAATCAGGCTAGAAAACCCGTTATGTTGCAAATTGTCCAATTACTTTCAAATAGAAATTGCATTATATTGCATTAAAAGCAAACCTATACTGGGGGTATCTGTCTATGGGAGGGGCTGCCTTGGCTGAAGTACTTTTTAAGGGGTTCTAACACATATTCATGTTATGTCTGGAGAAAACCACCCAGAACTCCAGGCCGTTAAATCGACAGCCGAGCAGTAGATCAAAACCCTGAACCTTCACTCCCCAGCCATCTACCATAGTCAGTGACTTATTCACAGAGTTATGACTTGCCCTTTCAAATAGAAAAAATGCACAAATTCATTTTTAGTTAAAGATTATCAGTTGAAAAATCACAAACAAGAACACTAATTATGTTTTTCTTCCATCCCTAAAGCATTCACATAGAAGGTAGTTCATCAGTGGCTTCTTGCTTGGTATTCTCCGAGATTTGGCATATTTGCCTATTTATCATGAAAGCTATTTTGAAGCATTGTTGACTTTATAATGGTTTACTTACAGTTTTTGTGGTCATCCCCAGAAAGTTGTTCTTACCTACTGAGTGGGAGAATTTTGCCAGTTCCGTAGTTACTGTCAAAATTCAGCCAGTCTATAAAAAAAAATCATTTTCTGTTCATACAATCTCTGTTCATGTAATCAGAAATTTCTTTATATAATATTTTTAACTTTTTTTACCTTCCTAGTTTATGAATATAAATACTAAACATTTTGTATGAAAAGGGTTTTTGATTAATAATAGCACTACTTTTCGAAGATTAATAAAATTAGGCCTTAGGCCGGTAGATAGGCGCCACCTATCTACCGGCATGTATTTCGACCCGCTGAATCCGAATTTGAAGTCATTTTAAACCGTGCACCCTCGAGTATCTAGTAAATTGAAAAAATAGCATAAATTGGATAACTGGTAGGTAATTAAAAAAATTTATGAATCTAAACCAAGCATAATTCTTATTATTTCGATCTGCTCAATACAAGGTTAAAGTGTATTTAGATTATAAACTGTTCTAAATCTCAAAAAATTGAAAAAAAAACTTTAAAAATGTTAAAAATAGCAAAAAATTGTCTTGTATTAATGAAAAAAATTTTGTTGACCCAAATCAAAGAGGATTTGTAATATCTCTAAAACAGTTTAAAATCTGAGAAAATCGCTCTCCTTATTCTGTTTATACATCATTTTTAGATATTTTAAGCATAAAAAAATACAAGAAACGTATTTAATAATGTTTTATAGATTTTTTTCAATTTTTTTAACTGTAACTTTTGCTATTTTATCGTTTTTTTTTTTTTTTTTTTTTTTTTTTTGCGAGTTTGAGGCAGTTGACGCCAAATATATTTTAGATTCGGATTAAGCAAATCAAATTACATAAAAATCCTCTTTGATTTGGGTCAACAAAATTTTTTTCATTAATACAATGACTATTTTTTGCTATTTTTAGCATTTTTCAGTTTTTTTTTTTTTTTTTTTTTTCAATTTCTTGGGATTTAGAACGGTTTATAATCTAAATACACTTTAAATTTGTATTCAGCAGATCAAAATACATAAGAATATGCTTGGTTTAGATTCATAAATTTTTTAATTACCATTTATCCAATTTATGCTATTTTTTCAATATACTCGAGGGTGCACGTCTTAAACTGACTTGAAATTAGGATTCAGCGGGTCAAAATACATGCCGGTAGATAGGTGACGTCTGATGTACAAACAACTTTTTTTATTCTGTGTGCCGGTGTTATCGTTCTAGAGGGATCTATTGTTATACTGAGGAGAGATTATAGTGTACTGAAATTCTGCTGCACCGCAAAATGTTGCGGTTGTAGATGAATTTATTGCTGCATCAAATCTTGTTATAGCAAGGTTTTACTACCTCATCCTCTGAGTATTAACCCAACCCAAATCTATAGAGAGAAATTCACATCTTTTTTTTTTTAATCTCACTTGGGGAAAGTGGGAAATTCTCACCCATTTTTTTCTTTTAACGAAAACCCTGATGTATATATATATTTTACCAATTAGAACTTACTATTATTTGGGTTCCACCTCTTTTAATAAAATGAAGTCAAGCTATCATTGGTGACACAGGTTACTAGAATGATTTATTGTTTTCTTACGATAGCATTTGCAAAAAATGTATTTATTTTATTAAGCATATACTTTTTTGTTATAGTTTTAGATGAGGCTGATCGCATATTAGATATGGGCTTTGAAGAAGATGTCAATGCTATTTTGGAGGGTTTGCCTACTAAGAGGCAAACTCTATTGTTCTCTGCAACACAAACAAGGTTGAGTATTTAAAAAAAAAAAATTCTTCTAAATTTTGTAATTTTCTATTTTTTATATAGTTGTCCATAATAAATATATATATATATATTGTATTTAGGTCTGTGAAAGATTTGGCAAGATTGAGTTTAAAAAATCCAGTATATGTTTCTGTGCATGAGCATGCAAAATATACAACACCAGAAAGTTTAACTCAGGTATTTAAATCATTTCTAAATACCTTTATGTGTCAATACTTATGTATATTTACTTATGTGTTTAAGCATATTTTTTAAACCAAAAATTGAGAAATTATTGATATCACAGCTTGAGACTAAACTGTAAATAATGGACAAGAGTCATTGTCTCTACTGCTTTAACCCCTGTCACATTAAGTTGACTTTACATTAAAGAACGAAAATTCATTAACTTCTGTTAAATTGACATTACCAAAGCACGATTCTCATGAATAGTGAAATTACAAATTACACTGAATGTACTACAATAGAGTAATGTACAATATGGTTTTGGGTGATGAGAATTTCATGACATACGCATGTAGACCATGGTGCTCAAGGGGGTCAATGTCATAAGTTTTATGCAAATTGTTAGTTTGCATTTTATTTTAGTAAATTTAGTTCATTTTCTAATTTTCTCTATTCATACATATCAAAAGACTTTTGATTAACAAAAAATCTGTGGTCACCATGTGACTTTCTTGTATGTCTAGTAAATCGTAAATATTTTCGGTGCACTTCATCTAAATTTATTTTGTTTCAAAGAGATACAATATTGCAATAATATTGATGTTTAGTTATTTCTAGCCAAATATTTTAGATATCGCCAAGCTGGGTTCCATTTGAAATATTAGTTTTTGGCTATTGATTTGGCAATACTTTGCCAAAAAGCTGCCAAGCTTGAGACAATTTGGGAGAGTTAGGAAATAGTTGAAATAGTGATTGACCACAGACTTTTAATGAATTGAAGGTATCCATAGACCTTAATGTATTGAAAGTTTTTTGGGTGACCCTGTGAATAATTTACCCAGTCGATCAAAATATACGTAATTCCTTTTGGGGATACTTCAGTAAAATTCACCAGGGCCGATGACAGTTGGCAAGATTTCGAGCATGGCCCGAACAGTGACTGACTATAGACATAATATATTGAAAATGTCCATAGACCTTAATGTATTGAAATTCTTTTGGGTGGCACTGTAAATAAAATGTTCCGTAGATTGGAAACAAATTGGACACACAAATTAGGATTGTTATAACACTACTAGATGTTATAACAATCCTAAAAATTAAATTACAACATTCTACGACTAATAGTTTTTGAGATATGCAAGTTATGGAATGTACATGTGTACAGATATCTGGTAAAGCTAGTCAAAATGGACTGTACAGGTATAGATATGAACATACAAGCATGCGTACATTCAGATGCCTTGCAAAGCTCTTCAAAGTAAATTTAGAGATAGTCAAAATCAATATTTTCATCAAAATCTGCATACCGAAATTCATTGCCTTCACTATATTTCCTTTTACTTCGTACAAGGAAGTAAAAATTATTGTTTTAAAAGATAGAAGTAGGTTGGGATAGTATTGTGTGACATACCATCCTATAATAGCTTGTTCTTAGTACAGGAAGATGTTAAATCTTATTATTGTTACTCTTAATTTCACATTGTTCTGAGATCTCATACATAATATGTTTTTGATTGCCCTCTGTCTCTCTCCCCCTCCTCCCCTATTCCTTTCTCAGAAAGGTTTATACTATTCTAAATGATTGTCTCCATAAGAGAGACTGCAAACCTGTGATTATTAAATTTTTGTTTCTATTTTATTACAGAGTTATTTAATATGTAAAGCAGATTCAAAGATGGATTTGCTATGGTCATTTATCAAAAATCACAAGCAACAAAAAATTCTCATATTTGTATCCACCTGTAAACAGGTATGTTTTTCTTTATTTTATTAGAACATTAAAATTTTAAATATCTTACTTTAAAAATTCTCTTTTCAGATAAGTTTTTGACATCAATACCTATTAAATTGTCAAACCAAAAATAAATTGAATAAACAAAAACCATTGAAAATTAGTTTTTTTCCCCTTAGCTAATATTATATTTTATTTTATTTTATTTCATCTTTTGAATTAATGTAACTATATTTGAAGTCTTTTTACATCCATACCAGGTAACATTTTTGCAACAAAGTATTACACATTTAAAGCCAAATTGTACAGTTATGGGTTTGCATGGACGTTTACACCAGTTAAAACGAATGGCTATATATGATGAATTTTGTCGCAAAAACCATGTAGTGATGTTTGCTACTGATGTTGCTGCAAGGGGCTTAGGTGAGTAGTCAATATATAAGTGTATTATCTAAGCAATACAAGTACCTAAATTTATACACAAAATAATTTTTGAGCTCTTATGATGAAAATGTGTTCATAGTTTTTTCTTTAGTTGTTTTTACGAAACCATAAAATTCTTGATTACAGTTGATCTTACATTCTTTCATGAAGAATAGGTTTAGAAACAATAAATAAACAAATGTGATTAAATAAAAATAAGGAGAACCGTCTTCAAATTACTTCAATGAAAAATTATTCTGGAACAGCTTGAGTATTTGCCATCAAGGGCGACTTTAATTCTTTAGTGATGTGCACTTAATCTGTGATCTTTTCCCATTGAGGTTGCCATTGAAACAGTTCTCCATATATTGTTATGCATTATCCTTGACAGATTGGCATATTTTATTAAGCACATTGAAATATTTCATCTCACAGTGTGGCTAATATCCAAGCTGCACCATTATTCCTATTGTAAAATAATAGGGTTTGGCAATATCTTGACAAATATAGAAAATATCACTGATTTCAGTTTTGGAAACTTATTTTTTCATGCCAAACTTAGCAATAAATCACTAGAAGTAGTCAACCTTGATGACTTGGCTTGGTTATTGCTAATGCTGTTACTGACAGCCCTTTAAGCAATGCTTTAAAAACACATCACCCCCTCCCCCAATTTTCGAAGTGATAATAACATCAGAACATGACCAAAAATAAATATAAGACCATTTAAGCTTTCCCCTTGACAGTTAAAAAAAAAAAAAAAAAGAATTTTGGAAATCAATTTATGTGGTACTCCACATTACTCCACTTTTCAGACTGTTTAGGCTGAAAATTTTTACAATAATGCAGAAAATATAGAAAAAATGTTGCTATTTTATATATCTAGGTTTGTATGTGCTTCCTTTTATACAGTTACAACATTGATAAATACCTATTTTCCCCGGAAGAAATAGGTATTTATTAACATTGTAACTATAGAAATCCTCCGTATTTCATTTGAATCTTTTAATGTTTCCGTATATTTAGTGATATTTTTATGGTAAATTTTAACTGTCAAAGAAGGAGTCTCGAATGCTGTCAGACAAATCAGCTTAAAATTTTCACATTACATGCAGAAAAATATAGGAAGAATTGGCTATAATCGTGTAAGATTTTATTAGTTTTTAACGTTAAATTAATAGAAGTTTCTCCAGTTTTGAGAAGAAAGCTTTTCTCAAAATTATACAAATAAAGGGAAATCCTTTCATGATTTTATTTGCTTATGTAACTTTGTTAAAAGAATCTTGAAATTTGGTCTTAAAAGATTGATTTAATAATTCATGAAAATCCAAGTTTATATTGTATTGCTTAGAAAGTTATTCTCTTTTAGTTTTTGTTATCTAATTGTAATACATATTTATAATTTTCTTTTGTAGATTTCCCAAATGTTAATTGGGTTGTGCAGTTAGATTGTCCTGAAGATACAAATACTTATATACACCGAGCTGGACGTACTGCAAGGTACATTTTCTTTTTCTTTTACTTCATTGTTAAATGCATATGATTAAGAAATGCGTGTGAGTATTAAAACTTTTAAAAATATATCATGACAGAAATGTTAACGGGCTTTGCTTGCTCTGAACACTTCATGGTATTTTGTGATCAAGTGATATTGAAAAAAGATTACATATTGTGCATTTTTGTTTAGGAAAATCTTTCACATGTTTATGTATGAGTCAGGCCTACTTTAACAGAATAGAGATAAAAAAAAAAGTTCACTTATGCTTCTCTCCCCCACCTCCTCTTTTGATGGTTCACTAGAAAGAATATTGAATTTTGCACAAATACTTTGTTATTTGAAAAAAAAAGAAAAAAGAAAAGAAACGAACATTAGAATCATAAATAGACATCTACACAAGAGATTGTACGTGTGAAACAGAACTTCAGCAAGTACCCATCTCAGCATATCATATCACCCCTTTTCAGGGTAGAATCATTTTACTTGTGGTAGCTTCACATTTTGGCAAGAAGCAGTATCAATAAATAAAACCAATCACACAAGTGAAGTCAGTTGAAAAGAGCCAATATATTTTCAAGTTCTCAAGTCACTTTTTTAAAAGTAATGATCATCTGTACAAGTTTTACCATGGAAAGGCTTTATTATATCAAACTTCTATTTAACCAACTCAATTTTTACTTAGTAAATGTTATCTGCTAGGCATAAATTTATTTGTGACATTAAATAATAAATTTTAGATATTAAAATAATTAACTGAATTATTCAAGTATACACATTATAATTCTTAGTCTATCATTGTATAATACACACAGTAATAACCTAAAACTGTTGTTATCATTTTATCCTTCCTTTTAACTTCTTGAGTCCAGCGCCATGGCACTAAACATTTACTCTGTTCTCTTAATTCAGTATCTGTCTATATTTTTCACCCCTTTCGTTGAAATGTTCCTTTGTAAAACTCCCCAGAGAGAGAAGTACAGCTGTTGGAATAGAGAAGGAACTCGCTGGGACAGCAGTAGACCCGTATGGCAGATTTTGGTCGAATACATTTCATGGGATGACTGTCATCCCAGGTGGATTCTAAAGATTAGTCTTATAAATGATATTATGATTAAAAATAAAAGGACGGACTTGCATTAAAATACTAAAAGGTTAAAATACACATTAAAATCCGACGGTAGCAGCTTTTAGTGGTGGCCACCACCTTCTTCAGCCTCTGCTCCTGACTGCTTTACTCTCTTCCTCAAAACTTCGCTCCATCCCGGATAGATTTGTGCATGTGTCATATCGTTTACAGCACCATCTCTGGTTATGATCTGCAGGGCCTCCATGTTAAGTGCATAGTTGTTATTTTTATAGTTGGCGAGTTTTTGGCTTTCATTAAAGTTAATTTCTATGAGGTATTCTTGGGCTATTTTAGAAAGTGTGGTGTTGGAATGACTTGACTGATGCTAATGAAACCGCCGGTATATATAAAATAAACTTTAAATTTAATAATTCAAATAAATCAGGATGCTTCATTGGAATGACTAAAAGAAAAATTAAAGGCAGAAAAAAGGAACACTACAATGATATTAAATTCAATAAATCCAGCACCGCACTTTCTAAAATAGCCCTAGAAGTCCCCATAGAAATCAACTTTAATGAAAGCCAAAAACTCGCCAACTATAAAAATAACTATGCACTTACATAGCTGCCATACCTCCCGATTTTTCCGGGAGACTCCCGAATTTCAGAACGATCTCCCAAACTCCCGAAAAGTTTATAAATCTCCCGAATTTTTCCAAATTATTCCCATGTTTTATGTACTTATCAATTTTTGAAAACAAATTACAGAACTTGTTAAATGCTAACGACAGAAACTGAAGAAACTTCGCTATTGGCCGAATCTGATATTACGTAATTACGTCATAGCACGTAGAACGTAGCAAGCTTTCTCGCCGATTGCCCATGAATTTCCGAAAGACAATGGTTGGGATTATCGATAACACTCCGCAGAATCGAATTACAGAGCTTCCCCCTTGGAGGAGAGATATGTATGGAGAAGGTACGAGGGGGGGGGGGGAATTGAAGCTTCAACTGTAACCGGTTTTCTTCCCACAAAATCAGAAGACTATCAAAACATTCGTACGTGCATATGTATTCCTATGGGAAGATGGCTCTTTTTTAATAGCTAATTTAGCATAAATTAAGTCCTCCTTGAATAGATTTTTTGTGCTTATTGTAAATATGGGGTCTTCTGTAGCATATGGCTGCACTAACGGACCTTCTAAAAAGATTCCAGGAATAACATTTCACAAGTAAGTTAATACACACACGGCACACGTCATAGTTTTATACTTTTGTAAAATGGTTTAATGGTGCTTTAAATCACATATGTAATTTATAGATTTCATTCATATTGACTTAAATTATTGTATAAAGTGTATTTATTCTATTTGATTGATCGTTTTAAGTTAGAAGCACCAATTTAATTATATATTATATAGTAATGTGTTTGTTATGTGTAAGACAGTAGTTTTGTGTTTTGAGTTTTTCCTGAACATGTGTCCATTTCATTTTTCTAAATAAACATTTTCTTTTTTTTAAATTTCTCACCTAATATGTAACATATAATCTTTCTATTTTCATGCTACTAATGAAATTTCCGTACGAAATAAAAATTGTAAACAGGTATTTTTTTTATCTCTGTCTCAACAAGCTCAAATTTACTCTAGGGTATGCTTTCGCATCTGTAACGAAATTTTCAGCCATTTGCCTCATTAAATTGCATATAATATCATTTTTTTGTTTTTTGTTTGTTTGTTTTCCTAACTAATATTGCATTTTAATTCGGAATTGGCTTTATAACACTCTAGTTGGAGAAGGTAAGCATTTTAAGCATCTTGTATATTAAATATCATTCATATCTTTATTCTTTTTTTAATAAAGTATGTTTCGTATTCTTGTATGTTTTTTTTTTTTTTTTTACCTACTACAATCGCCTTACTTTCTATCATTTTTTCAGACAACCGTGTATAACTCAATCTCTTCTAGACAATTTTCTGTTTATAAATACATCAAATTCAAAAATGTCTTCAGTTGTTCTTTTATTTAATGCTAAATAAGTACTAAGGAATGCAATCCCGATCCCGCAGGAATGGGATCCCACACAAATATTTGCAGGACTAGTCCCGCGGGATTGAAACTGAAAAATAATATAAATTTATTTTTATTACAATTTCACGCCGCATTTCCTATCATCAATTGGCTAGAAATTTTTGCATAAGATGAACAATAAGAACCAGTGATCATGGTTGCTCTACCTATTGGCTGGTAAATGCCATAGTCCCCACCCCACCCCCAGCTCCCATATTGTCATGATGTACATGCTGGTATAACACAGAAGTGCTTCAGCACTAAATATTGTATATTTCTGGGACAGGACCCTTCACTTGTCCCCCTTACCCCCCATGGATAACCACATGGCCGCCCCTGCTATTGATATCTTTAAACGATGAACTTCAGTTAACCACTAAAACTTGTATGGCTCCTTCAAGGTTCCATACAAAAAGAAATCTTTTGTTAAGCACTTTTGTATTCTTTATCGAAATTAGATGAAGACTAAGGAAGACGAGTGCCTGTTTACGTTGTCTTTTTTACATTCTTCTTTTTAAGCAACTAAGTATATTATTATGAATATCGTGACCATAATTTTCATATTTAGGTAAGGTATTGTGTTAATTATCTTAACTTTAATGAGATAAAGTATTATTATTTAAGTTAAACTTGATAGTATATCTTACTTTTCTACTTTTATCCATTGAAATCAATTTTTAGTCGAATGAAATGTTAATCCCGTGGGATTGCGGGATCAACAAATCTTAGTCCAGAAATCCTGTGAAACGAAAAACAATGCGGGATTGCATTCCCTAATAAGTACAAGAATCATTACTGTATGTGTATTATAGCAAAACATATGACAAGAAGGAGGGAAGGGGTGTAACAATGTGTAACATTATTCATGGACAGCCACTTATTGATTACAAAGCACACTTTCTGATATTTGTTTTTCATGTGAACAGTATTTAAAATATGGTTTAAAAACATTCATTCACACACTGTATCAATAACATCCTGATTAAACCACCAAACATAAATATTTGGCGCTTTATATACATTCATGATATTAACTCTGAGTTCTCTGTTAAGTTTACAAACACAAATATAAATGATGGACAGTATGCATGCTTTTTCATTCATAACTTTTCATACTTAAATAATTTTTTTTCGTTTTAATGAATTTTTATATTTGTTTTTACATCGATATGTTGGGTCCGTGGATGAAATGCCAAGTATGTCATGAAAATGACCCACAGTTTGAGTTGTACCACTAGAGGTGAAGGCTTTAGAAATTGACGACACTTTATATTTTCTCTACTTAAATTTTATTTAAACATTGCACAAAAAGAACACTTACAAAACAAAAAAAATTAAAAACAATTTCAGATTTTAAGATAAACCAGGCCATCTGCAATAAATTTAAATGGAAAAATTTCCAGTTCCAATGCAAGCCTTTTATAAAGTATCTGGCAGAAATACATCATGCCCTTCCCATGACTAAGGCAACCTTCTAGCTGTATCAGCAGCCTGGCCTGTGTGTTTTCTCATAAAGCAGACACTTTATATACTATATAAAACAGGTTAATTTTACAGTTACAGAATAAAAAGTATGCAACATTTGCATAAAATAAAGGTTATATAAATTTGCATATTTAAAACAACCTCAGAAAATTGCCTTTCACTTCAGGCTTTTCACTCTTTACCCATGGTTTAAACATTAGTTAAAAGTCCTACCCTAACCAGAACTAATTCTCTTACCCCCATGATTCTTTAGAGAACCTAAGCATCTATTTGTCAAAAGGAAGACCCTTATTTTTCAGGAAGCATGACATCATTAAACTACTGGGCCATAGTTCAGAGGCTATTTCCATCCAGCAGCAGTAGTCAACAACTAAACACAACAACTTTATTAAATATTGAGCTTAGGTTTTTAAATTTTACTTTGAAGTTGTCTTGGGTCTTCAATGAATAAAAAGTATATTATTTCAATTTTATTTATTTAATTAATTTTTTTTTTCTTATAAGAATTAGGGGTTTTATTTTGTTTACATTTTTAACATATTAGAGATAGTACTATTTAGGGTTATGAAGAAGTTTAAAACCATTTGAATTTTATTTTTAAACTGATATTAATTAATTTTAGTTGAACTTTAATACAAGATAAGTTTAACTCATGGGTGAATAACATAAACAAAACTTAAGCCTAATTGGCACATGAAAAAAACTTTATGAAATAGATGGCTGATGCAAGGCCAGGGGAAAACAATTGGGCAAAATAAATTTTTAGCATCTTAAATTTGAATTCAGTTAAATATATTTAGTTTAATAAAATTATTTAGCTCCAACACGATACACTTATTTGCTGGAAAATAGTTGCACAGTTGGGGAAAGCCCTCCAAGAAGAGATCATTAATGGGATTCTTAAATTTGAAATCAAATAATTTTTTTTAATTAAAAAGCTAGTACATTGCATGCGTGTGTTGCTTTTTAATCTTAATTTTTCAAGTTCTAAAAGTATGCATTTGTTACAAAATAAAGTAAATTTAACTCAAATATCGATTAATGCTAAAAATTTTATTGGTGTTCTTTTAAAGTAAGTATTGTGTATTAATAATTATTCTAAAAGATTAAAATAACACAGCTGAAAGTGTTCAAAATAGTTATTTTAAATGCTTTCAGCGCTCCCGAAATAATAAAGACAATCATTGTTAAATCTGAAATGCCATCAAATACGTTGAAACGCGGCAGGGTACGAGGCGAAAACGGCTCTTTAAATCCGAGCCATGCCCCCCAAGCGTACAGTTACTTCATCTTCCTCCCATAGGAAGAGTAGCGGATGCCCGGTCCATACTTATTGATACGTCCATGGCTTCCCCCTCCACTCCACTCTGCATGTGTATGTTTATGTATTTTACAATCCAGCATGCTAGATCGAGGCGTTCGTAGTTGAGTGAGTGGTAAAATTATGTCTGGAAAGAAGTATTTAATGCAATTTAAATCGGATTATTCCAAGGACTTTAAATTTATCAAACCGTCAAATAAAGGTGCAAACTTTGCATTTTGCACATATAGTACATGCGATATTGCTATCGCGCACGGGGGAAGAAATGACACTGTGACTCACGCTAAAGCGAAAAAGCATCAAACCAACACTAAAGCATGTGCAAACAGTTTAAGATTGACTTCTCAATTGCTACATCCCAGGATCTGAGCGTGATAAAAGCAGAGTGCTTATTTACTAAGTTCATCATTGAGCATAGCTTGCCACTAAGTTGCTCAGATCACGCAGGAGCATTATTCAAAAAGATGTTCCCGGATTCCGATATAGCCAAAAAATACGGCTCGAAATGTACATAACGTTCTCGGTATTTTAATTCATTTGTAATGCAAAGATCGGCGATGCCAGAATATTTCCCGGATGGGGGGGGGGGCAAAGATTACTTAAAAGTATGGTTACCATGTTGAAAAGAACAAAAAAGCAAGGGAAAACACTGCACCCCACTCATGTTGCCGGTGCCCATGAATGCAAATAGTTCAAAAGTATTTACTGTTTAAAAAATTGTTTATTCTTTTTAAAAGTATTGCATTTTAAAGTTAGCTGTTTTAATAAATGTTTTAAGCTATAAATTTTTCTTGTATATGTAATTTTCTTGGTTACTGATATATTACGCATGTGTACATGGAGTTTTTTCATCGATAACAACAAGGGTTTTTTAAAGTCTCCCTAATTTTTTCGAAAATCTCCCTAATTTTCATTCTCCAAGGTTGGCAGCTATGCACTTAACATGGAGGCCCTGCAGATCATAACCACAGATGGCGCTGTAAACAATATGACACATGCGCAAATCGATCTGGGATGGAGCGAAGTTTTGATGAAGAGAGTAAAGCAGTCAGGAGCAGAGGCTGAAAAAGGTGGTGGCCGCCACTGAAATCTGCTACCGTCTGATTTTAACATGTATTTTAACTTTTTAGTATTGATATTATGATTTTACTTTTTTCAGATATGAAAAGGATGGAGAATCATTGCTTGTTTTATTACCTTCTGAAAAATCTATGATAAAACTGCTGAAACAAAGAAAAATACCAATTGAAGAACTGGAGTAAGCATTGATTTGATGATTTATTTTTCAGTGTTTATTGTAAAAATTATAAAAGCTCAATGGACTTAGAATTCAAAGGCTTTGTGTATATTTTCATGGAGAATAGTACTGATAATCTTGATAAACTTGATAATCTTGTATTTCTTCATTTTCAAACTGAATAATTTTATCTGTTTTATTCCTTATAGAGTGGACCCCCGGAGACTGGTTACTGTTCAAAGGAAATTAGAGGCTATTTGTGCAAAAAATGTTGATATAAAAAATTCAGCTCAAAGAGTATGTGGCTTTATTGTTATCATTACTTGTATTATTATAATCATTATATTGTGTGAAAAATGTTGTGTATTCCCAAAGTTCATCTTTCATAGTAAATTCCAAACTGTCTGCCTAATTTTTAATCTAAAAGAAAAATGTTAGTATTTTGTTTTAGTTTTTTTTTTTTTTTTCCAAAATCTAGATTTTCAGCTTCTTCTGCATTTTTTAAAAAGTTCCTGAGGTGCATGGGATATACTGTTCACTAATACTCAGTCTTTTCTGCAATGTACCTAACTAATGGTATTAACTAGTCATACTTATTACTAATGATTAAAAGTTGCTATATATATATATATATATATATATATATATTAGGCAACCGTATTATAAATGCATAATAAAGTAAAAAAATATAATATATTTTTTTTTTAGAAAAATATTAAAATATGCCAGTTTACATATGCAGACGTGCCAAGTCTCGGGATTTTGGCCTGCGTCTAAGGCTTTTTGAATCAGTTTTGGCCCTCAGGATGTTTCGTTTTCTCAGGATTTTTTATGAGTTTATTAAAAACTGCAAATGTTCTCCAGTTTTTATCAATTTTGTAAAATCAGATCATGTTTCTTTCATATTGCTGTAAGAGGCTCAACAATCTTAAGGCATTTGATTTGAAATATTGCATCTGAAGTTGTTCTAAAAAACTACATAAGTAAATTTGTCATGTATGTTCATTATCTATGTGCAAGTATACTACAATTTTCAGAGCTGTATGGGATAAAAAGTTCCTTTTAACATTAAATTAGATATTATTTCAAATTTTAGTGTTGTAAGTTATCCTAGAATTTTTAGGTATCAATAGTTTATGCCCTATGTATTTTGATTGATGTTTTGTATTTTCCGATATTTATGTGGCAAATATTCGAAATTCAATTTATTTACATTATACAAATTAGCACTATCCTATTACTTAAGTTTACATGGAAGATGCAAATGGCATTGAAGAAAGCAAACTGTATTGGTTATGTGCCCATTTTATGCCGAAAATGCAACAAGGCTGAGTATTAAAAATCTCAGCCTTTATCCATTAAAAAGCAGGAGATTTCAGGCATTTTGATTTTGGAAAGTTGGCACGTCTGCATATGAAAGTGAATACCTGCATTTTTAAGCAATTTTTTAAAAATCCTTTGAAACACCTTATTTTATTTATTTATTTATTTTAAATTGCTTATGTTTAGAATTTAAAGCTGACACACTTCTCAAAAGCTTTGTCAAAGTTAAAGTTGTTTCTTTCAAGGAATAATCATAATTTAGCTCTCCCAATTGTAATCATTAGAATGGTGTTAGTAAATATGGTATAAATGATTTTTTTTCAAAGCAGAGAGAGGGAAGGGAAAAGAAAATTTATAATGAAAAATTTTACTTAAAAAAAATGTATAGTGGGAAAGGAGAAAGGAAGAAAATAAGTTTCTCTTTTTTTTCTTTTCTTTTTTTTTTTTTTTTAAATCTGGATTTTCATCCGCTTCCCGATTTTTTAAAAAGTTTGACAATGTGAGTATACAGGAAAGTGCAAAGCACTTGCATACTTTTTTTTAGGGGGGGGGGGAAGAATGAAGTAATTTTAAACAGCAGTGTAACATGTAAATTAAAGGTGCTAGATGTTCAGATTATAATGTTTATACTTTTAAAGAATTTTCCTTGCATGATGCATTTCTATTATAATTAATTGTTTTCTGATATATATCTTATTTTGTAGGCTTTTAAATCTTATATAAAGAATATATGTTTGATGAAAGACAAGACAGTCTTTAATGTGAATGAAATTGACTTTGAATCGTATGCCAAGTAAGTTTGTGTAAACTTTTAAAATTTATTATTTCTTTTGCAACTTAGAAAAATAAGTTTATAAATACAATTTTTTCTTGTTGGACATTTAAAATACAAAACAGTGCACCAAAATCTTGTTGGGTGAAAATGAAAGTTCAGAATTCAATAAAATAATTGAATCAAGTTTTTTGTTATAAGCAAATTTCTTAGCAACTTTTTTAATGTTAATAAGTAATTTAGTACATCAGAGTTTTAACTTAATAATTTATGCATTAATCATAGGAGACTGAAACCTTGTAAGTTGATGTTTTCTAACATTTGTCATTGCATAGCTGCAAACTAGTGTGTTTAGCTTACACGTGTTGCTAAATGATGAGTTGTCTCAATGAAGGAAATGATTATGAAATTGGTTGATGTTATTGTATCTTTATCCCCCCTCCCCCACTTAAAAAAAAAAAGGGCAGGGAACTGGGTTTGGTTGCTTATAGAGGGCTGTGTGGTCTTTTCTAAAGGATCTTTTAACACTGATTTTTTACCCCATCTACATTAAGTAGATGGGGTAAAAAATCAGTAGGCTTAAAAAATTGGGCGTTAGAAGGAAATTGACTTTCAGAAATTTGGTAGACACCCTGTCAAGGTAGATGGCGCTCGAGTCATTCAAATTAAAAAATTCGTTAGAATTTAAAGACAAAAGTTATTGAACCGGAATCCAATGTTAATTTAATATATTAACAAAAATGTGTATAAAATGTTTTTAGTTTGATCATATACATTAGAATTTATGAGGTAATTAGTTTAAATCATTTATAGCGACAAAAAGAATTAACAATTTATAGGTAAATTCTAGAAATGGACATGACACAGTACTGACATTTAGGTGAAATATTGTAAGTTTTCACTGAATGGCAAGTTATATTATATAAAAAAAAATGATGCAATATGTTGATGGGTATCTAATTAACACAAAAATTTCATTAATAGATTATCAATTAATGACCAGTGAGAACAAGCAATACAGGACATAAAGTATCACAGTTAGAACGGAATCACCCATATGTTTAATTATCGCCACCTTGGTGAGAGTCGGGGCATTAAAGAAGGAATCAACCCAAGGAAGACAAACACGGCACACTCATGGATTATGATGCACATTCAAAACAATATTTAAAATGGTGAAGTATAGTTGGAATATACTTGTCAAAGATTGCAAAATAGTATTAGTAGGCAATTTTAAGATGGAGTTTGATTCCAAAGATGGGTTTAATTGATCAAGGAAGAAAAGTACGGCACACTCATAAATAACGATACATTTTCCAACTTAATGGAATATGGAAGAAAATAGGGACAATGCATAAATTATGATACTTTTATTATATAGCACTTAAGTGCATATTTATAATCTGAAAGTGTTGCAGATTTTATTACTTTTTTTTTTTCAATCAAATTTTCTCTTCTAAACTAAAATTTTTTTATATTTGAAAATTTCATTTCAGATCATTGGGACTGCTTTCTGCTCCACGTTTACGGTTCCTTTCAAAAAAACTTAATGGGCAAACAGATGCACCAAAACATGCCTTGGTTGATGGATCTGACAGTGAATCTGATGATGATTTGTTGATACCTAAAGGAGCTCCAGAGTTACCTAGTTTGGAGGTTCATTAAATATTTAAAAAATAAATGCATTGAAGTTTAAATAACACTTGAAAATTAGCATTGTTATTTCTATTATTTTTGCAGAGCAACTCTTAATGAACTCTTTAACAAATATCCTTTACTCTTTAACAAATTGTATGAAGGGTAAAGTTCACTTGTCTGTAAATCTTTACTAAACCTTTATGCTGAAATGACAATTTCAGGTTAATTTAGCAAAAGCTTTTCGTAAATATTTATATTGGTGAGGCCATATTTTCATGAAAAATGTTTCTTCCACTGTAACATTTTGTTTATGTTTATCCATAGAGTTATAATTATTTATTCAAATATTTGTCTGTGTGTGTGCATGCATATGTATGTGATAACACATTTTCCATTCCAAAAAAAGAATGGGTGCTACAACTAATAATACTATAAAAATAAAATTTTATAAATTACTAGACACCTTCGGCGACGAGTTGGTTCACCATTTTAATAAATCTTGTTTGGAGAAAATCCTGTTCCTCACCGGCTTCCTTGGCACTGAAATCTCACAGATTCTGAATGGAATTTAAAATTAAGATCGTTACAAAGAGGAGCGGCCCTTGGGTAAATGGCGCCTCTTGCTAATGCAAAAAAGATGCCCCCTTTTATGCTCTTAGTTTTTGAGTTCGAAATGACGCCCCTTCCAAGCCGGCACCCAGATGCAATGCTTACCATGTCGGGCCACCCCTGGTTACAAAAATAAGATGGTTAAATGATAAAAACCTACAAAACTGTACAAATTATTTTCATCCTATTTTAATTCTGAAGAGCTTCTGGATATATTGGCCTTTATCAGAAAATGGAAAGAGTAATAAAAGTAAGAAAATCTGTAACTCTTTCAGCTTTTAAATATGCACTAAAGTGCTATATATTAAAGGCGTATTATAATCCATGGGTCTTCCCTATTTTCTTTCTTTATTCCATTAAGTTGAAAAGTATATCATTATTCATGAATGCGATTAAACACAATTAAAATTGATATTTCTAACATCCTTTTTCTGGGAGTAATATATTAGAAATAGATGGGATAAAGCTGCACAGAAAAATGCACAATTTGAACTGAAATAAAGTTTCAAAAACTCATTCAGGTGTATTCATAATCCAAGTAGCAGAAGCAGACGATAAATTGCGCCAAGTGCTAGAATCACATCTTCTCAAAATTGCACATCAACCATTTTATTTTTCGCCAAATTAAAAAATTGCACATTTTAGCCTCGAAAAATTTCCAAATTCTATTTTTCTTTTGAGTATAAAACATTTCTTTCCAGCTGTGACTTCACATGCGTACAATATTTTAATTAAAAAATAACCTTACAAATAATCTAAACATAAAGAAATCGTTATTCTTTTATTTTTACTTCAAGAGTCTGAATCATTTAATAAACTTGCCAGTTATGGCAAACTTGATATGCTTAATTCTCCCTCTTCCCACTGCAGGGTTACAATTGCAAAATGGGGAAGAGAAAAAATTAGCCTTTTGCATCATGTTTTATATCGATATCGCCTAAAATAATTCCAATTTTGAAAAAATCGTTTCGAGGTATGTCACCCCCCCCCACCCCCCCCGGAAAATTTCCATACAAAATATGGTAGGTCTAGCATCGCCCATCTAGGAGCTAGGCAAGACACAGACAAACTAACTAACCAACCAACTAACATTTTACAGTCTGTTTTATTTATATAGATGCCAGTTAAGAATGTGTTTTTATTTGTTTAAACATAAAAGGTAAATATAAGTGCACTAATTACTTAATTCTTTTTCAAAAAGGAAAATGAAATTGAAGAACATAAAGAAACAAAAAAGCCTGTGACTAAAGCTGCCTTAGCAAAAAGAGTCCTGAAAAAGAAAATAAAAGCAAATAGTGTCATAAAATTTGATGATGAAGGAAATGTAAGTTTTTGCTCTGTGTTGATATTTCTCAGATTGCATAAGTGAATTTTTGTGTCATATATTCCAGTAATATTTCTGATTAAAAGGTTTTTAATTCTGCCTGCACTATTTACTTCTATGTTTCATATATTTGAAATTTGAATTAGATTATTTGCATGCATATTTTTTTCAGTGTATGGTTTCAAGCATGCTGGTATATTTTCTTTCTTGTACAATCAACCCATTTTACATTGAAGAAATGAAACAAATTAAACCATGAAAAAAAAGTCTGCAGCAATAAACATTTGTTGCTGGAAAGTGTTGTAGAAAGTACTAAATCCTTTTAAATATTCTAAAAAAACTTATGATAAATTTTGTCTGAAAAATAAATGAATGAAAAGAAAACATTATAAAAGGTTTTATCATTTTGAGAAAACAGTTAATATAAATATGTCTTGATTAATTAAATTGTGTTTATCTTGGATTAGATAAAAGACAGAAAACCTTAACAATAAAGAATTGTAAAAGTGTTATTTTACTACATAGAATTTCTTTAATATTAAAAAACTATGTTTTTTGTTTTTTCAGCCTATTCGAGAAGTTTGTGGAATAGCTGTCCCTGTTGTTGCATCCGATATTCAGAGTCAAATGCTGGAAGAAGGGTACAGTATAGAGAAGGCCAAAATATTGAAGGAAAAAGAGGAGGAAGTTGATAAAATCTTATACAAAGAAAGAATAAAGAAGAAACACAGGGTGAGTGTTACCCTGTGTGGGTTATAGTTTCCCAATTATGTCTTGCCTTTTGCAGTTTTATCAGTTAACACAAACTTCAGCTAATACAAAAAGATTTTTGCTATCTTGTCTTACTGAGGTTCGACTGTATATAATATATATATGTTTGTGTATACATTACGTAGGGTGCAACATACTGGTGTTGCTTGCAGGGAACATGCATGGAATTACATTGACCATATAAAGATATGATTAATGACCATATTGTCAATGCCGAATTATCTGTGATTCATTCATAGATAGGCAAACTGCCACAAAATCCTTATTGTTTCTCAAGGTCAAATAATCCAGCCTTGCATTCACTCTATGGATTATACTGTACTGGTGGAAGTATTCTTTAAGCATTAAAATTAGCTTTGAGTAAGCAACATGCCAAATCGAAATGATTTTGCCATACTAAAGCAGTTTGAAACTATGTTGGGAAGATGGTAAACAAATGGGCATGTGGTGCTTCCATGGCCAATCACCGTGAGTTTTATATTTTTCTACTTCTCCATTCTTAGACAAAATAAATGGACTCTTCCTAAAATAGGGATTGTTGAGCTTTGCTCTGATTGTGTCTACCTTTCTATTGTTGAGCTTTGCTCAAAGTATTCTTAAAGTATACCCAGTTATGTCAAGGATTAATGCCCCCCAAAAAGCCTGAATGTTTTGAAAAAAACTGTGGAACCTACCTTTGATTTTCATTGTATAAAATGTTATCTCTTGAATTAAGCAATGTTTATTGATCAGATAGTTTGGATTTTTTTTTCCACCGCCAGTTCTAGTTATCTTTTGAAGTATTAATGAGGCTTCTTCACCCAGGACTAAATTTAAATTGACTTAATTTTTTTAGAAATTCTATTGTGATTTGCTGTATTAAGAAATCATTCAAGAATAACGCCAGTTGTCTGTGTTTCTCATAAAAATTATTTCTTAATGCAATAACCTATCAATTAATATTGAATTAAAATATTACTTTCATGTATTGATTTATTCGAAAGCTTCAGTTTCCTGTGTTTGCCATCAGCTTTTCAGAAGCATTACTTAAAAATGCAGTTTGTCTGTTTGCTAGAAATCTGAAGATATCTTTATCAAATTTTCTTTCTGGTAGTGATGATTGTTTCTACCTACAAGCTGATATAAGTAGGCATTTACTAAAAATTAATTTTTTAGCTGCATGTCAAAAAAATATAAGGTGCGCAACTAAGTTCCCGCTGTTTATCAATAGATGGCTCCAGCAGTCAGCACTGGTCGATTGTGACCGATCGAAAACGGTAGGAACGAAGCTGAGACATATGTAGTAAACAAACTGCTGTGCCGCAATCATGATTGTATGTTTGTGTCAATTACTTTTGGGTGTGTGAAAATATCTGAATTCATGCCAAATAAGCCCCCTCCAGATCCGCTAATGGTCCCTTCCTTATTATGAAGCTAAATGTTGCTACTTTTTCTTTTACACTACAGTTATACTCAGTGGCATCTGTGAAAGTTTGAGGAAATGTTTGTACAAGGATGTTTCAACCAAGTGTCAGGAAGAGGGAGGGTGGGTACATATGCTTGACGTCAATCACACCACTCAGATTAGGCATCAGTGCAGATGCAAATTAAAGTTCTACTTCTGGTTTCTCTCTGACATACCCAGAACCCGATTATCACACAAGCGGGGGGGTGGCAATAGCCCGGCACCCCTGAAAAATAGGAAGCTCCCAAGTATCTTGATTATCTAGATTAGAAATTCTGATATACTAAAATTATAACTAGGAAAAATGAATTTTGCCTGTATTACATAATTGTCCATCACTAGATCAACTTGGAGGAATACATTTTTAAATATATAATCTTGCTCTAGTATAAATATTGACATAATTTAAAAATATTCAATGTTTAATATCTTAAAAATGTTTTAAGTCACAAAAATGCAACATTGATCCAAATGGCTTAAAATGCAAAGAAAGAGCAATTGCACAACATGATCAATCGCCCCTGAGGTGGATGATGTTTTAGAATGGCTTACTTCTTAAGATTAAATTCCTGTAACTCACATAAGCTGGTGAAGAAATTTCACCAGCTCAAGTATTTGTAAATATTCAAGTCTTAGATGGCAACTCTGAAACTGAATCAAATGGGGAAAAAAAAAAAAAATTATCTCAAGGAAGGTTTATCTCAAAACTTCAAATATTTAAGATTTCTCCCAAAATCATTCATTGGCATCACTACTCAAAATAATGTCAATTAATAGACTCCCAAGATAAAATATTTAAACTGAAATCAAAAGGCCTAAAACAAACAGCAATTGATTTCATGATTGCAAAATTGGAAAAGTTGTAAAGCATATACAGTAGAACAGTGGTTCCCAACTTTTTTTTAATCGTGACCCCGTTTTGATTTTTCAAAAATTTTCGCGACCCCCCCATGCGCCATTTTTGACCAGTAAAAAAATTAATAATGAAAAAATATATCTTAAAATTTAGAATTGATGTCTTTTTAAGAGGTACTGATTATAAAAAGTATGATTGAATTTGACTGACAAGTTTAGCTATTCTTGTCTGAATATTGGTTAAAGCCAACCGCATGTCAGACATCTAATTTATGACTGCCTTTTATCTTAATCTGCAAAAGAGTTGAAAATCCAACTTCACACAGGTAAGCGTGGATGCAAATGGCGCTAACATTTGACACGAAAGCTCAAAAATTATCGGATATGAGCAACGCACAGCACACCAAATTGAGGTAACGGATCTTCTTGGTATAAATCATTTGCGGAGGAGTCATTTTGCAAATTCAAAAATTCACCCTGGATCATCAGGAAGATCGGGGAAATCTAGAGATGTGTGAAATGGATTTCGCCTGAGTGCAACCTCTTGTTTATCGAACTCTGGGAAATATCTTAGATTTATCTTATTTATCTTAGATTTAATTTCAGATTCAAAAGCTTCAAGCTGGCTACTAATTACTTCCTTTAAATTAATTACAATTCCTATTTCCGATTCTTCTGTCTCAATGCATAGGTTCTCAAGCATTAGTTAACACTCCTAGATTCACCGACGTCAGTTTTTGTAGCTTTGATACAAAAGCCCTGACGAGAATAAGGATTTTTTCTTTCAAAAGGAAAAGGGAGAAATGATGTCTCATGCCAAAGAAACGTGAAAATAGTTTACTATTAATTTCCTACAAAAGCGGTCTGCGGCGACCCCCGAAAAAAGGCATGGCGACCCACTTGTGGGTTGCGACCCCCCTGTTGGGAACCACTGTAGTAGAACCTCGATCTATCGTTTTTCAAGGGGTGCGTAGAAAAAAACGATGCATGCGGGAAAACGACGAATGCGGGTTAAAGTCAAAATACAAAGAAAATAATGTTTATGAACGCACACGATGTATACAGTTTACCAAAAAGACTAAATTCGTAACCAAACTGAAAAAGAAACAAATTGGGGTTGTAGAAAATTAAGTGATATTTATTTCTAAAAAATCAGCAATTTTACTCTGTGTTTTTCCTTAATTTTTTTAATTAAACGAAAATTTTAAAGATTTACAATATTTTTCTTGCCTTTTCCGTGTTTTCATGATTGCACACAAAAGTTCATACAATTTCAAATACTGTAATTGCGTCCGATAAACTTGGCACTAGTGTAGGCTCAGTCTCATCGGCAGGAACATTATTCTCCGCTTCTTCGCCATTACTTTTATTTTTTGCATCACCACACATTTCTTTCTTAAGTTATGTCGCTACGTCTATATCGAAGGAAATATAATCACTAAATTTCATACCACATGCTCTGCTTCATGTAACAACTCTTCATCTACGCCATCATCAACCCAAGAAATCATACCAGAAAATATTTCAGTTTGTATGCCATATGGATCCACCTGAATTCCGATTTCATTTTGGTCAGGAGAAATATTTTACAACGATGAAAGCGGGAAAAGGATTTTTTTACGAACGATGAATGCGGGTTTCGTTGACGTTATTTAAATACAACTTGTGCAGGGACCATAAAAATAAAACGATGAATGCGGGAACGAGAGATCGGGGTTCTACTGTACAAAGGAACCCCGATCTATCATTCCTGCATTCATCGTTTCATCGTTTTCCCGTATTGATCGTTTTATTTTTATGGTCCCTGTCCAAACTGTATTCAAATAACGTTAACAAAACCCGCATGTATCGTTCGTCAAACATTCGCTTTCCCGCATTCATCGTTGTAAAATGTTTCTTCTGGCCGAAATGAAATTGAAGATCAAGTGGATCTCTCAATATGGCTTACAAATCTAATTACTTCCTGGTATGATATCTTGAGTTGATGATGGTAGTATAGGTAAAGAGTTCTTACATCTAGCAGGGATGAGTTTGGTGTGAAATGTAGTGATTATATTTCCACTGATTTAGAGGTACCAACGTGCGGTATCCTAAGAATGGAAGAAATGTGATGCAAAAAATGAAAATAATCGCGAAGAAGCTGAGAATAATATTCATGCCAATGAGACTGAGCCAACACGAGTTGCTAGTTTATCCTACGCGATAACGGTATTTGAAATTGTATGACTTTTATATACAAACCTAAATACACATAAAAAGACAAAACAAAAATATTGAAAATATTGAACATTTTGTTTAATTATAAGATTAATGAAAAACCCAGTGTAAAATTACTGATTTTTTAAAAATAAGTATCACTTAATTTCTACACAACTTCAGTTTGTTTCTTTTACAGTTTAGTAACAAATTTAATATTTTTGGTATACTGTATACATTGTGTGTATTCATAAGTACTGTTTTCTTCTTATTTTGATTTTAACCCGCATTCGTCGTTTTCCCCGCATGCATCGTTTTTTACTAAGCACCCCTTGAAAAACGATAGATCGAGGTTCTACTGTATAATTAAATTAAATAATTTTGTTTATGTATTTTGTTTAAATGTTTAATTAATTATACTGAAATGTGTGAAAGTATAAATAATTTTTACCTTAAATTTATTCATTAATAATGTTATATTACTTTATAATTAAAGTAATTGAGTAAGTGTACATAATAATTATGTATAATCTCCGAACCCCTGTGTCCCAAAGTGTACAGATTTCAGAGAGTCCCCTGTGTTATTATTTTATTTTATTTTTTATTTATAGGAAGAAAGACTAAAGTTAAAAGCCAACAGGAAGAAAGAGCAAGGTGAAACACCGCAGCTGGCTGCAGACCATGTAAGTAAACATTTTCTTGTAAAATGCTTTGATTGTTTATTTTGTTACTAAAATATTTTGATTATTATATTATCGTTACTTAAAATGCTTAATATAACTGAAATTGAGACTGTTTCTTTCTTTTTTTTTTTTTTTGCACTCAGTACACACGCACACACATGTGTATATATATATATATATATATATATATATATATATATATATATATATATATATATATATATATATATATATATATATACTAAAAGCAAATTAAACTGAAATCCAGTACAAACCATTATACTCTCTAAACCAAAATGGCTGGTTCATACCACACAGTAGCAATTCAGAATGTAGGAGATATCACAAGTCATTTAAATTATACTAATGGAAATGAAATTTTGATAATCACGAACTTTTATCAGGGACTACACACAGTAAATTATAAATATAAATTACAAAAATAATAAAGTAGTGGAACATAGTGATAAAAAGAAGCGTTTTCCAAAAATTTGCGATTTTTTCTAAGACGTATATTTTGAAACTTTTGCATCTAGAAAAAAATAACTCATAACAATCTTGTAAGAAATTTAATCAGCTTTTATTTTGTAATTTACATTTTTTTGCTAACACGCACGATTTTTGAGATAAATGTTAAAATCCAAAAAAGGACCTTTTTTGGGGGGAGCTAAAGGGGGGACGCGGCACCCCGAGAAGGGGTAACTTTTCTGTTTCATACAACTACATCCCTAATTAATGTTTTCCTCGAGTTTCGAAACTTTATAATTTTTTCCCTAGATTTTGTCGTACTTTGACGCGCAATGTAGTTTTCATTCGAATTTGCTAAATTTATTGAAAATTTCAAATTGCAGTAACTTTTGATCATTTAAAGATAAAGTTACAAATAATAACTCATTTTAAAGGTAATTGAATACGCTACAACTTTGTTTGAAAGCAATTACTGTAAAACTGGTGGTTGAAGAGCTATAAGACAAAATTGGTTAAAAATCGGGATAAAAAGAAGCGTTTTCCAAAAATTTGCGATATTGTCTAAAACATATCTCGAAAGCTATTGCATATAGAAAAAAATGACCAATTACATTCTTGTAGTAAATTTTATTAGCTTTCATTTTGTAATTGACATTTTTTGATAAGACGAACGGTTTTTGAGATAAAAGTGAAAATCTAAAAAAGTGACCTTTTTGGGGGGAGCCAAAGAGGGGACGCGGCACCCCTAGAGGGGGGAACTTTTCTGTTTCATATAACTACATACCCAATTAGTGTTTTCCCCAAGTTTCAAAAATATATAAATTTTTTCCCCCATTTGCTGTTTTTTGGTCTAATTTGCCTGGACTACTTAGCAAATGATCTAAGATATCCACTCAGGTCCCTCTCCATCTGTGGGAAACATGGCGGAAGTAGAGAAATGAAAGCAAGTGAATATCTCTCAACATAAAAGCATAAGAAGTATTAAAGTTGTTTAATACGATGAAGAAAATTCATTAATTAAATAAACTAATTTTTAATTTTAAAAGTATTTCTTATACATTTTTATTCTGCCCCTGCACAAATAAATTCCCAATTAGTAAAATGTGCCCCATACATTAATTTGTGATGTACAAAACTTCAGCTATTCATCATTAAAAAAAAAGCTCAGAGATATGTTAAAACAAAGTTGGTGAGGCACTATACAATTCCAACAATAGCAAAAGCATTAATGTATTCATATAGTCCTAGCTTTCTTTCATAATTTGTGTGTAGCCCCTGAAATGTTATCTTCGGATGTAATTTTTTTTCCTTTGAGAGCCACCGTAAAAAAGGTTAAGTCAACATATATTTATTTTCATATCTCTGCTCCTTTTTATGATAAAAGGCTGAATTTTTGTACTTCACTTAATGTATGAGAACATTTTACTAACTGAGGAATTTTCTGTACTGGGGTTGTATGAAAATTTAAATTTTGTATTTATTTATATTTAATCTCTGAAGAATTTTTATTAGCATCATGGAATTCTGTCCCTTTTACCTAACTTTTTATTATCCCAAGTGTAGCTTGGGCTGTAGGAAATTATTTATTTTTTCACATAATATTTCCTGAATTATTTCGTTTTGCTTTCAAACACTTTTATTTACTTTTCTGCCCACTAGATGGTAGCACTATACATGATTTAGGAAATCTTATATGAAAATAGTGTTATGTTTTGAAAATGTAAATATATCAAAATATGCATTAAGAAATTGACATTTTTTGACCCTCCAACTCAAAAAAAAAAAAAAAAAAAAAAAAAGGAACTGGCAAGGGGTTAATGCATTTTAGAATGTCTTTTTGAATAATTTCAATTCAGGGGCAATTCAAGTGCTAAATTAACTATGTACTTACGTGGAGAATATTTCATTAGACATTTTTTTATTAAAGATATGAGACATACATTTAAGCTCTAGAGTTGTTGTCTCCTGCCATAGCCACACAAATTAAATTACATTAAATGAAAAAATAAAATGTTTTTCTTTAACCATATTTTGAAAGGGAAAAAATTCTTTTTATTTATAGGAAGATCAAGATGGTGATAGTTCTGGAAGTGAAATAGATCCATCAGATTTGTTATCGTGCAATAGTGATGAATATGATGAAAATGAAGAGGAGGATGATAGTGGTGATATCGAAGAAGAGGAACATGAAGAAGAAATGGATAGCATAAATGAAAAGTCTGATTCTGAATCAGAAAAGGAACATACAAACAGGTATTTAATATAATTTAATGATAATGTGTTACAAATCATTTATTAATATTTGTTTAATTCAAAACTATAATCTCAATTTCCCCACGGTTTAGGCTATACTTAACTTTATTTTTGCATTCAATTTTTTTATCCAACAGTATCTCTCTATTCTAAAAAAAAAAAGTAACGGCTGCTGACAACACCGACGCTGTTCAGAGCTTGTTCAGCTATCTCCTCCTAAACCATGGTGATTTGAGTTTCAACTAAGATGTCCACGGATTCGTAAAATTCCGGGAAACCTGATAAACTGACCTAAATTTTGAAAATCGAATAATTTTAAAAGATATTAATATAAAACAGAGAAAATAAACATAATGGTTGCCAGGTTTGACAAATTTTTGCCAGCATAAAATCATTCATTCCTATGCAACAAAGCAATTCCAAGTATGTACAATTGCATGAGGCATTAGGTACAATCTGGCAAAGTGGTATCTCTCCAAGCAGGATGAATCTAAACCACGAATTCCAAATTGTTAGAACCCTGTATCTTGAAAATGAAAACTAATTAAAATGCAGATTATTTTAAAGCCAGTTTGGTCCAGCTGGAGTATTTGCTACCCGTAGAAATATTTGGCAACATTAACTATGCCATTATAACAGTCATAGTACACTTTGGATATTTGCCAGCATGGCGAGATGATATAATTTGTGGTGCTAAATATGTCAATCTTTGAAGGATTATGTATTTGAAAATATGGATAACAGTTTTCCCGGTAACCCTACATGAGCGGTAATTATAGGTTGTAAGCATGTGTAAATTACCAAATAACGAAAAATCACCATTGGTGGCAAGCTATCCTAGCTGTTCCGTAGTTTTTATCAAAGAAACCATATGCAGTACTGTTTTCTTAGAGCTAATTATTAACTATACATATATGCAAGTCACCAAATTATGAAAAATCGCCATAATTGGCTAATACGCCAGGTATTCGGCATATTTTACATAATACACACATAATTCAAACGTGTACATAATTCAAAATAGTGTGAAGTTTAAATTTTTATGTTCCAAGGAACAAGCAAGAACCAAGCAATGTGCAGCTCTGTAACATTCTGTGTGATCCAACCTTTGGATTTTGTCTGTTGAAATTATGCCTTTTTTATGAATAAGCCTTATTAGGGGCCAAATGCCTCATACAAAAAGTGAGCATAGTGAGTCTAGGGGCCTTGGCCCCTAGTATTAAAAAAATACTGTGAATGCTACAACTATGATTTATATTTCTAGGTTTTTTTACTTAAAATGTATCATTAATCCAAAAATCCCAATTTAAACTATTTATTCATTATTGTAAAGCATTACACTATTTATAAAAATTGATAAAATATATTTTTTAGAAGCATATATTCACCACTTTTTACGTACATTAATTTTTATTCATCATCAGGACTGCAACTAGAGGGTTTAAATGGGACATGTGCCCATGTGCCTTGTTGAGGGGAGATCAATTATGGTTTCTAAGAAGGGGGCACCACAATTATGTTTTATCTTCGGTGCCATGTTGAGAGAGGGCATTGTTCATCATGAATACTAATTATCCTATTTGCTTGAAAATGATTAAAAATCTGTTGAGTGTGTTTTTCAATAACTAATTTGTTGCTTTCTTCTAAATTGTATATTGCATGGAAGAGATTAAAATAGAAGGGTCATTGGAACAAAGTTTTAACTTTGTATATAAGCACTTTCTTTTGTTAATTGTATCAAAGACCCCATATATCAAAAGCACCGAAAAAAGGTGGACCACTTTGAGGATTTAATTAAAAAAAGACATTTAAATTTTTTTTATGTATAAATTTTGTATGTTTGTGGTTTTATGACATGGTGTGATTTTTTCTTTGTAATATATTTTAATTTTACGTAAAAATTTTGCTGTTGCATATGATTTCTCTCTCTATCTTATTGTTTAGTTTCATCATTAAAAATATTATGCAGGCATAATTGTTTGAAATATTTATTTTACAGTATGAAAAGGAAAAAGGACTTCAAGCACAAAAATTCCAAAAAATCCAAAAGTAATAAAAGTGTCCAGAATTTGAAATGTTCATTAGACAATGAAGAAGATCTGGCGCTGCATTTTCTTACTAACTCTTAATTCCCTAGAAATGAATTTATTGTGTATATTTTATAAATAATAAATTATTTTTTTCCTTTTTATGGTTTTAGTTTTTTGTGTGCATGATAAATGGATTCAGAAGAATTCAAGGAACACATTGTTATTCTTTTGATTCAGTTAGTACAAACACTTTTCCCCATTTAATTGTAACATACTACCCTCTTTCAATGAAGAAAATGTATTAAGCCAAATTTATCTAAAAATTAATGTAGTAAAGAATATTCACACATTAGATAACTATACATGTATATATTGTTTAAAAGTATGAAGTTTTTTGAACATAGTTTAAAGTAAATTAATTTCATAATTTCTAAGAAGCTTCTGTACTAACTACAGTATTTTAATAAATGAGTAATGATTTAGGAGGAATAAAGCCTAGGTGAGTGTTTTGGGGCACCTTGTGTATATACATACATACTACATTATCTATATTAAAAAAAAAAAAAAAAAATTTCTCGCTTTTTAGTATGTTTTATTGAAAGGGAAAAAAAAATAAAAATAAAAATGTACAAATGAACTAATGATCACGGGTATCATCTAAATATAAAAGCTATTCCTTTCATTAGTATAATCTCAGAAATATCTCTAGGCATATAATAGACAGCTATTTAAGCAGTTAGATGTAATCCTTTAAAAATATCAATAATTATCATAATCTTAATTTTTATTATTTTATTTATTTTTTATTTATTTATTTTTTAACTTAATTTACTGTATTTTATTTTTCTTCTTCTTCTTATTATTATTTATTTATTTATTTATTTTTTACTAACTCTTACTTTTTACTTATTGTTCAACTTTTCTCCAATTTTTTCTGGCAACGTATAATTTTCCAGCTTCAATTGGCAACAGCTGTCAGAAGATGAGCATAATGTTTTTTTGCTGCTCAATAAAGGACTTCAAAAATGCAACTAACTTTTCTTTATAAACACATCTTTATGCACAATTGGTTAAATGGATTAAAAACTTTTTAAAAAATGTATAATAAAATGACTTCCATAAACCATTAGTAACAATTCTGATAACAACAGCAGCAAACATCTAACAAAGAGTGGAAGACAGCCTTCCATCTATGAAGCACATTTCTATATATCAGCACACTGAAACCATTCTATTATATATTAAACAGAAAAGGTTAATTTAACAGTTACTGCAAATTATGCATGCAGAGCTACTCAAAATAATTTGCATAAAGAAAACAAGGTCTGAAATTTACCTGACACTAAGAGCATGAATGGAAAGCATTACCAGGAATTATAGCTTATAGTCTTAAAGCAAAATAAAATAAGGTCAGACAATTATCTATAGGTTTGCACAATTAAAGGTCAGAAATTTACCTGTAGTTATTTAATTTTCAAGTCTAGAATCAAGGTCAGCAGTTTGCCTATAGGTTTATGCAATTTGCCTGTCAATCTCTGGTATTTAATCAGAAGCTGAACTTTGAAACAACTCAACTCTACCTTATGTTTAAGAAGGAAAAATCTAGTTTAAGAGGTAGATTTAATTTATGATGTTTACACCAAAGCTAAAAGTACATTTAAATTTTAAGAGACTTTACTACTTTTAGATAGCTCTGCTTTTTTTTCAACACTTAAATAAAATAAAAACTTTGGATATTACAAAGTTTTCAAAAACAAAGTAAGGCCTCAGCTGGCCTTTATTTGTTGGATGACACAAAGCCTGGGAAAAACACTGGGCAGGCAACCATTTACTTTTTAAAATTTATTTATGTATTTATGTTTTAATCTGTAGAACAATTTTATTAGAAACTGATTTTTATCACACTGACCCAACAACAGCTCCATGGTTGCGCCATGTTTTCAGGCTTAATGCTTCGGTTGCTACTTCTCCATTTTCTCTTCATAATTACATTTTTTCTGGGTATGTCTTTACTATTACTTTTTACTTCATAACAGGATAGCCCCCTGCTAGTTACACATTTAGCTTTCTTTGTGCTAAGTAACTGCATTGAAATCCTGTTATTTCGTTTTTTATCTTGGTAGCAAGTATTCGGTTCGTGGGGCCTGAAGATTTTAGCCGATACTTGCTACCTATTGTTTTACTCCATCCAATTCCGTCTTCTTTTTCTGATTTACCAATGTTTGGACTTCGATCTGCTGCTTTTGTCTGCTTATTCCTATCTTTACTTAAGATTTTGAGTTCATTATTTTGCTCAACAATCATTCCATGGATATTTAGAATTTTGTATTTACCATTATTATTATTGTGGATGCTACGTTGATTCGTAAGTTATGCTTTTTACTATATATATATATATATATATATATATATATATATATATATATAGTGGTCGCAGCTTATTTCAGTCAGTGGTTTATCCGGTGAGCTGTTTAATTCTGGTTAAAATTAGAGATGAGTTCGGGCTCATTTTTTGAAGCCCGAGCCCGCCCGAGTCCGAGGACTTTTCATCCGAGCCCGAGCCATATTATTTAAGTCGGAGCCCGAGCCCAAAATTTCAGCTGAAGATAAAAAAAAAATTCAATTACTTCATTGATAGAATACAATAAATTTTGCCGTTTGTGCAAAATAAAGACAAATATAGTTGCAAATTTCCAATGCACTTTCTAATTCTTTGTATCTATTCTTTATCAATAAATGTCGGATCTCATGACTAACTAACGAATATAAACCGCTATTCTAAATTAGCCAAAGAGCTTCGCGCACCTTCTAGTCGCCTGTGCCGCTATTTTTATTAGTTTATTTATTTATTTATCTTTTATAAGTACTTTTGTTTTCCTCACAAATCACTTTTTAAAATCTGTTTCAAGCAGTATGTTCAATAAAGGAGAAATTTTTCATGAGCCCGAGCCCGAACACAATTGTGAATTCTAGAGCCCGTCTCATCTCTAGTTAAAATCAGCATGAACAGAATGAAATGGCCAAATTGCACTGGTTTTTCACCGGTCACCCCGGTAGAGAGTGCTGCTTTATCCAGTGTGATAATCTTTGGAGATTAGATAAAATTTTGACGTAATTAGCTTTTATGGCAAATTGAAAGCCAGGTGAAAATTACTTATATTTGTGTGGAGGTGTTACAGTAATTCAATCAAAACATTTGTTAATACACCTATCAGAATTTTAATAAAAATAATGATCAATCCTACACCCGGAACCAATGACACACCTGATGATGATGATGATGGTGTGCACCGTAACCGGTTACGTTTCACAAAAGTAGATTTGCTGGAAGCTATAGACTTTTTATGTGTAGAGCATTTGAGGAGAACAACATATATGATCGCACTGCTGCTTTTCAACATTAAGTGAGATTCAATTTGCTATGTCACTAAAACAACCTTTAATTTCAGATTCCACCCCCACCCCAGTGCCGGATTAAGACAGCGCGGGGCCCGTAGCAAATATTACCAAGGGGCCCCCTGTTCAGTGATGCTCCCATATTTTATTTATTTATTTATTTATTTTGAAGTGGAGGAGTTCACACTCACAATAAAATAGTAGAGATAAATTAAATGAGAAAATAAATAGTGCTAATTATATTATAATTTAGGTTTAGTGCTAATTAATTAGTTAATGGGATTACTAATGCTAATTAAATGTAAACAAAACTAAAAGGTCCCACGTGTGGTATTCGGAAGAGGTTTATCCCAGCCGTTCCTCCACCTTGGGTGAGCTAATCTCTAGATTTTGCGCGATAATAAAATAAAACACGAATTTTCTTGATTCAAAATGAGCAAATTTGAGTTAACACTAGACAAATCAATTTTTCCAAGTAAATAGGTGCGCTGAAAAAATGCCCATTAAAATAAAGGTTTTTTGGGGTGGTGGGAGAGGGGGCTAAATAGATAGTGAGACTGACGATGTTTAAAGTTATGTATACCTACAACTCATACTCAGTTTTTTTTTTTTTTTATTATGAATGTTAATGTACAGTACATGGATATAGTAAATTTGGAATTTCTAACACTTCCCACCTTTCCCATATGCATACATATAACTAGAGAAGTTTACACTCATAAAATAATAATTGTTTTTGTAAAATTTTTAGAACCTTCGAAAACAATGTATGTATTTTAAACTGTGCCTTTAAACACAATTTTTTCCCCTGTAAAAATGCATACATGTAAAATTATTCCCTTATCTAGACGGTCTTTATTAATAATAGGTTACATATTTTTAACTTTTGTTAATTTATTTAATGGGTTAATTCATAAGAAATTGAACTGAGTTTAGATAGATCTAATGGAATGTTTGGGCAGAAGAAAACAACAGACTTAAGTAAAATTAAAAGTAATTTATTTTGTAAATTAACATTAAATTAAATATGTGGCTACTTGCTACATACAGCACGACACTCATCCACCAGCGATACCTCGCTTCTTGTTCATTGCTCCCCTCGAGTCCAACATCCTTCTTTTATACGTAGCAGTCGTTCACTCCGGGAATTTCTGCTCCGTGGTTGGTTCTTGGTAGTTTCGGGTAGTTTCTGGTTTCTGGCGATTAAACGTCCGAAAAATACCCAACAAGATCTTGCACAATTATACCTCCGCTACTCAAAATATACTGCATGAACGGAAGGCATTTGAACTGCACATGCGTGTACAGAGCCTGTACAGGGGATTGTTACTTCCACATACCAATTGGAACACGTCTAAAGGTCATTTGGTTCGTGTTCAAGAAGCATATGTGCATCACTTTTAAACTTATCTTCGTTAAAATAATATAAATTATTTTGTTTAAAAAATTCTTAATAAGAGGATTGTATCTTTTCTAAATAGAATAATCTATATAATAAATAATAAAAAAATCGGATAAAAGATTCATTATCGTATTACGTTCAAATGTTTTTGCAAGATATAATAATCTTAAATGTGATCAAGTAATTTGTGAGTTTCTTTGTGGTTCAAGAGTATCCGAAAATTCTCTTTGTTTTCAGTTTGCCTGAGGTTATGGCTTCTCGGATGCCCCGACAGTCTTGTCTTTGTGCGAAGATCCTCTCAGTTCTAATTATTTTATTTGAACTAACGTACTGGCATTCATGCCCTTGACCTGTGGTTTCGACACGCCAAAATCAATTCTTTTATATTTAACGTGGTTAACTTCCGTGATTAATAAAATAATTTACCGTAATTGTAGATTCCCCAATTATAAAAATGACTTACATTCTATACACTATTATTGTTCCAAAAAATAATTCGCCTTTGTTTAAATATTGTAAAATGTAAAATAAATAATTAAATAAAAACAAAGGAAGCCAACTACCAAAAGCCTTCTAAGATGGCTTACACCCTACCCTGTACACCTTCGAATTTCGCCAAAGCCACTCTCCTTTACTCTAAAATAAAAGAACTTAGGGGCTGCCCAACATCTGATTAAAATAGCATCCTCATATTTCCTGCAAAACAAAATAAGTTTATGTCCAATATTTAAATAAAAATTATTGTTTCGTGGGGGAATATCATTATTATGGGGCGCGTTTTTCCTAGAATCCTAATCCTATGGATCGGATTGTAGGAAAAGACATCACAGCACAGGAAAGCACAAAGACATCTCAGTTTTCGGGAAATGCAAAAGGTCAACTCTCTTTTCACAGAACATCTTCAGAATTAGCCACAAATATTTCCGTTCTATTGAGTCATTTTGAAAAGTTTGATTACAACTTCATTAAAAAAATTCATTCGGTTACTGAAAAGTCCCTGAAATGATCAGGACAGATGGGCTACAGCCTAATGAATAATCCAGCCCCCTGACGGATTAATACAATTTTGTGGGTGGAGGCTTGGATGGAAGATTCACATAGATATCCATTTTATAGAAGTTGGGATTATTTACATTAATTTCATTTTTCTCGGGAGGGGGTCGTAGGAGGCAACCAACGGTCGCCTCCTACGACCCCCTCCCTTTAATCCGCCCTTAACACCATACGCCATACGAGTGCATACACCTAGGGAATGCAATCCCACTTTTGCGGGATTACTATACCATGACTATAATTTTCATTTTTATGTAAGGCATTGTTTTAATTATGAATTAAGGTAAAGTATTAAACCTCATAGTGCTTACAAACTTACTTTTTCCTACTTTTCTCTATTAAAATTAATTTTTATTTGAATGAAATATCAATCTCGCGTGAGATTGCGGGATCCCGCGGGATTGACATTTCATTCAAATAAAAATTTATTTTAATAGTGGAAATTGGGAAAAAGTAAGATTGTGGCACTATCAATTTTAATACTTTATCTTAATTCATAATTAAAACAATACCTTACATAAATATGAAAATTATAGCCATGATATAGTAATCTCGCAAAAGCAGGATTGCATTCCCTAATCACACCCTGAGTCTGTTCTTTTGTTTTGGCACTTAGTTTTCTTTCAATATTTTGTTTATTTCTGGATTCATTCTTCAAATAAAGACAAACATGTAACATTATTGGCAAGGAATACATTTTCTAAACGCCATAGGTGGTAGAGATGAGTTCGGGCTTATTTTTTGAAGATTTTATATTAGATACATAAAAATACAAATTATAAATCTTGTAGAGTGACATTAAAAAATGTTATATTTAAAACACGTCCAGAAAAGAGATTTTGCATAATAAATTTAAGAAATTTGCATATTTGCATAAGAATATACTATTGCATAAGAATTTAGTTGATAGGAACAAAATTACTTTTAAAAAATATTTTATGATACGATGTGAATATATACATTTAACTAAGACCAGTAAATAATGAGGCCAAAATTTTGAATTAACAACATTTTAACACACATACGCAAATGAAATAGCACAACACACCATTTAGTAAATTATGTGAAAAAGCTAGCTTTTTACCCACCAATTATTTTGTTGCAAGTCCTAGCATCACATCAGTACGTTTATTTTTCCGATGAATCACTTTTTAAAATCCGTTTCAAGGAGTATGCTCAATAAAGGAGACATTTTTCACGAGTAATCTCGCTGAAAGCCCGCCCGAGCCCGAACGCAATCGTGACTTACAGGGACCGGGTTCGGGCTCGGCCTCGGGCTGAACCCGTCTCATCTGTAATAGGTGGGTGGTGCAAGGATCTGGATACCCCCTCCCCCCTCCTCCGTTTGTCCGAGCTTAGCTTTTAGTCAACAAAAAGATAATGATAGAGCCTGTCTTTCTGTCTTTCTTTTATTTAAAATTCTGCCTTTCCCGCCTTTTGGACGCTCCCTGAAATTTTTTTCTGAGTACTGTGTTTTTGTTCCACAGCATTGTTGAATACTCTTGTGTGTGTCCTTATTGCTGACTTTAGAATACCCATTCAGTTTCGCCTACTTAATGAGTTGACTAAATAATGCAGGCCTATATAAGAGTCCCTAGAGGCCGAACCATTCAACCAATCGAAATGAAAGTTTAGATATAGTTATTTGAATGTATGGGGTCCCGATTATGATGATTTAAAACAATAAAGCTCTCACAGTTACGGTTACAGTGACAAAATTTCTGAATAGCAACACCCACTTTTTTCGTGAGCAAATTGATCGGAACATGGTAAAACCTTAAATGGCGTTGGGACGAGACACGTATGGCGTAAATTGGAGGCGTAAAACATTTGCAAAGAAGAGCATCGTAAAGAACCAATGATAACAAAAGAGAGGAGAGGGGAAAAGACTTTAACAAAAGGACAAAAAGCCTAATAACTTCTACAAACGGTGTAGAAGTTATTAGGCTTTTTGTCCTTGACTTTGTAATCTTTTTGCAGTAATGGCGAAAAAAGTTTTATCTTGAAGTCAGGGTTCAGCGCAGCTATATAGCAGGATGATACGCTTTAAAGAATAACTTCCCATAGAGCGCAATGTATTGGGAATATTCTGAATGCTCCTGTAGGAAAACTATAAACGCTACATAGATCATTTTCAATAGGGTACATGGTACTGTAGATAAGAATAACATGTAAATTTCGTAGAAATCAATGCATATTTACGCGAGTTAGATCAAGGACAGACAGACAGACAAACCAAAATCTTAAACACTTTTCTACCTTGTGTGAAAGTGTTAAAAAAGCTAGATCATGGGGGGGAGAGAACGAAAACTTTCAAGGTAAAGGCGCGGGGCCCCCAAGAGCTCGGGGCCCGTAGCATTTGCTACCTCTGCTATATTGTTAATCCGGCACTGCCCCACCCAAGAAGTTTTTTTTCTTTTTTTATTTAAATAAATGTATATATTTATTTTTCACTTGTTCACTTCTTTATTCTTTAATAAATATGTGCTTATGTTAAACTATTGACTAATATACTCAGTCAAACCTCGTTATAAGGTCACCCTTGGCGACCGTAGAAAAGTTACCTTGTAAGCAAGGTGACCATATATACAATACAAGTAAACAGCCATCTATTTTTAACACAGATAGATGTTTTTGCAAGTAATATTATATTTAAATATATAAGGAAAAGCATATATATATATATATATTGTTATTAGATTAATATGTTTTATTTAATTGTTGATGCAGTAATTGGATACAAAACAAGAAAACAATAACATGCATAATATACTTACAGAAGTTAGAAGCATAATTCAGCACTTAAAATATTAATTTATGTAGGATTGCCTTTCCTTTGGTTTAGATGTTCTTAAAACTACTTTTTCAAGATCACTAACAGTTTTCAAATGTTCCTCTAAGGCTTCAGACTGCGTAAAAAAAAACACTTAGCAATGTTCAACGAAAAAACAGTGAGAAAACACGTGAAACAAACTTGGAACTTACTACAGAGATGGGTGTAATACGTGCTCTACACCTGACATATTTTTTCTTTTCTAAACAGTGGATAGAGCAAGGTGCAATCTTCTTTTCAAAGAAATGAGTGGCTTATTCAGTAGGAGTTAAGTTTTTTGTAACCCTGCAAACTGCCCCTTTCTTTATCAACACAATGAAGAAATGCTCGATCGCTTAACTCTTACTGAAAAATAGCTTTGTCAATTTTCAGAACTATTTCAGACAGTGATCAAAGTGACCATATAAGAGGGTATAGCTGTGATGGCATGACCATATAAGCGATGTTAAAATGTACAGAATTCCTATTCAGTCAGCCGGGACTTTTCAAAAGTGACCATACATGCAGGATGACCTTATAAGGGGGTGACCATATAACAAGGTTTGACTGCACCTCTTATTTTTAATTTAATTTATTGATTTTTTCTTAAATTTTCTCACTTTTACTTTGGTTCTGCTGTTTATTTTGGATTTTGATTATTCCGGTCAGTTTCAATCTGTGCCGATGTGATCAGAATAAATGGCAACTACTGTGTATATACATAGTCCCAAAAACACTGACGTAGGCTTTAATTCCTTAAATATTGATCATAGACATATACAGTAAATTACAAAGTTATGTCAACAATGGTACTGAATTTTATGGTATCAGTAAACAAATTTCGGGAAATTAAATTTAAATTTTTATATGCCCCCTATCAATACAAAAAATTCTTCATTAGTAAAATGTGCTCTATACATTCACAAGGTGATGTATAAAATTTGAGCATTTTATCATAAAAAGTGTTGAAGATGAGAAAAAAGTATAAGGTTACTAAGACCACTTTTCAATGGCTCTTAAAGAAAAAAATAACTAAATAATTGTATTTTAGGGGTCATATACAGATTACGAAAGTAAACAATGATTGCATAAATACATAATACTTCTATTATTGGTATTGTATAGCCCCTCACCGACTTTATTTTCTCTGAGCCTTTTTACAATGAAAATCTGAAACTTTGTTCATCATCTAATTAATGTATGGGGACGTTTTTCTACTGAATATTTTTGTATGAGTGCCATATAAAAATTTTAATTTTGTATTTAATTTAGATTTTATCGTCTTTGAATCGATACCTCTGTACTTTTTTTAATGTAACTTCGTAATTTATTGTGCATATCTATGATCAATGTTTAAGAAATAAAAACCTAGGTCAGTGTTTTGGGGTAACTCTGTATATATTTTTTAATGAAAACAACTTAGAGTAATATTTTATGGCATAAAATAAGGCAGAACTGTATCTATATTTACTACATTCTATGACACTTTACTACACTGTTATGTAACTGTAGATTAGAGAGATAATTTTAAAATATCAATATCTCTGCAATATAATATTACAAAAATGAAAGTCTTTTTACTATTATTTGATTAATGGAGGGTATTTAACTATTTAGAACACTTATATTCCTTCTTCACTTATAATTTACTGAATTATACTTTCATTATACTATTGTGAAATAGCTTTCACTTGTCTAACAGTGATCAAAACCTTCCCTGCGTTTTTCTTTGAGTAATTAAACAAATCAGTATTTTATTAATCGGATATTCAAGCCAGCTACTATGTGGTTCAATGGGCATTTTAAAAACTGGTGTCAATGTTGTACTAATTGGTTAATGTTTTAAGCAGTCTGGCTCTGGTATCTGACAAATGAATTGCTCATCAGAACCAATGAAGTCCATCACATGTTTTCGTAGACTCAGTGTTGGCATACACAACTGTCATTTGGATCTGTGGCGAAATTGGAAACTCCAGCTTGGACAGCCTTAGGATGTAAAGAAAAATAAATAAATAAGTAAAAAAATCTACTGTTGTTTTACAGATGACTACTGTTGTATATTAACAGTAAACATCTTAATTCCTCATTCAACTTTTAGAAAAAAAAATTAAACACAGAAATCACCTTGCAGATTGAAGCATTGCATTATCAGTGTTGGGAAATATTACTAAGTACTGTATATTTCCTGAATGTTCATAACTCTTACAGGTTGACTGCTTGCAAACGTGCATAGTACAGCTTGTGAAAAAACATTCAAAATTTTTTAAAAGTGTCTGGCATAATTGAACTGGCAAAACATAACTTCTTAAAAAAGAAGTTATGTTTTGTTTTATGGGTTTCTTAAAGACTGATAGACATGTTAGGCTGATTAGTCCATGTTTCAAGATGTCAGTCACCGTTGGCTAGGGTTAGAAAAATTTTAACATACTCTAGAAAAAATAGATTTTTTCTTATTGCAGGACTAGAAAATGAAGACTCCTCCGAGCAGTTAAAGTGCACCCAAGAAATACTCGAAAAGTCTACTGAGCTACACCTGTGTCAGTCACTCAAATCTGATGATCAATTCGCACATTAGAACCAAATGCAGTCTATCTCATTTGGAGTTTTTTCTCCTTCTGATTGGGCTTTATTTTTCAGATTGCAAGCCAGCTGGAGTGGGGCTTATTAAGCTGGGTTCGCTAAACTCAACCACCTCAACTTAGCCTTTGCCATAAAGAGAGTAACTAGCTAGCTTGCAAAACATTTGTCAGGTTTCTGTCACTAATGACATGTTTCTCTGATTGATTCCCTATGTATGGAAGCCCCCAGTCTTTGACAGCTTAACAACTGATCCAGTGTATCTTACCAACTGACCTTACCCAGGCATTCATTGTCTACTGACTTTTTGACTTTTTACAACTGATTAAAGAAGGTTTAGCCTGCCACAAGAGCAAGAATCATGGACACTTCTTTGACTACTGTTTGGAGAATGGACCACAAGGGGTGGAATTCTGCCCCGGTGGTTTCTGAAACAGTCGGTGGTAACTATCAACTGGGCAGAAGCAGTTTGTCTGGTAACAACTTTCCGAAAGTTTCAATGTATTTAATATATTCTGGATATCTATATATGCGAATTTCTATACTGTTCATTCAGAAAATGATTTAATTTTAGAAATATCTGTGATTTTTTTTTTTTTTGAATATTTCCTAAAACTGCAAGGGTCGATGCAGATGAGAATCGTATCCATTTTGCGGCCCCTTCACAAAATTACAATCGATTAAAACGGCCCTTCATTGACATTTTACCCTACTTTTTAATCTGTTTTATCAATTATTTTAGCAAAAAACGTGACTTTATTGAAAATTGGTATGAAAAGTCCCAAAAATAAGGGTTTAAATTCACAAAATTAAGTATTGAAATTCACAAAAATAGGACCCTGTAAAAAATTCCTGGATCGACCCCTGAGCTATAAGTCACTGTACTATTGTACTATATATTGTACATTAATAATAATTAATGAATCTAATTTCCAATGTTTGTTGCATCAACACGTCTTTCTTTCTTTTCATGCACACTAGTCTTGTTTAGATACCTTAAGGGTGAAAGACTGGAGAAATGTGAATGTTTTATTCTTTCTTAATTTATGAAAACATTTAAGTGTTTAAAAACATTTTAACTTGCATTTCAGTAATGAAGAAACTCTTTAAGTATGTCTATCAACATTTTTTAAGCACAAAAGGACATCCTCAATTAATGTTGCTCGTTTTTTATACAATTAAATATATATATGTATTTAATTGCCTATGTAACAAACTTCCAACTTCCATGTCCTCCCACTTATAGACAAACTAGAATAACTTATGGAAGTGGGATTGATAAGTTGCAGGAAAACGCAGATGACATTTTCATGTCCCTCGCAATAATCATTTTGGAAGAAGTTTTGAAGGAATGTTAAGCTTTCCCACCAGTGGTTCATAAAAAATTAGTTGGTCTTTTGCAGAAAGCTCCAACCTTTAAAATGGATAGTTCCGTGGCTTAATATCTAACCCCAAAGAAAAGAAAAAAAAAAAAGAACAGGATCTCTATTTTCTTGTATTGTTGAATTACAACATTAATTACTTTATATATTGTACAATTAAATAAATATCTGCTTATTGCTGTAACTGTATTTAATGTATTTAAATTAATATCAGTATAAAGTATTATAAAGGCTTTTTTTAAATATTAAATTCAATGTAAAAATCCACTAAAATAAAACAAGTCCAGAAGATGAAGTCACATGCAAATTAAGCCCTAGCCCTGGATAGTTAAAAAATTTTATTTTATTTTATTTTATTGATGAAATTCTTGAAAACCAAGCAAACTGTTTGGGAAACCTAGATAAGTTGATTAGATTCCAACATGTCTTTTGAAATTTATTACCTATAGGTACATGGAGACAACTTCAGCGGCATTTATAAGTAATTCTTATTCATCTTTGAGTAATCTGATTTTCCTAGAAGTTTGTTTCACTGGAAGAGAAATACCTTGTACATCATTTAGTAGTAAAAAAATCAGTTTATGCTGGCCCGCATTAGATCAGCAAATTGCGATATATGCAGATGTCAGGGTGAGACTGCTGCTGGTATTCTTTTGAAAACTAGCCGAGGCAGTTAAAAAGTTAAAATTCCCAGGGGTGGCTCCAATGGGGGGTCCGGGGGGGCACGTGCCCCCCTGTCGGGGAACTTGTGACCCCCCATCGGGGCTATTTGATTAATTCGTCGGGGAATTTTCATAAGAAGAAATCTATATTTTAGCTGAGTTCGAATTCGCGCCCCCTTGCCCCCCCCCTTATAAAAAAGAATTGAAACTATTTTGAGCACAAATTTTGAATGACCACATTCTACGCTATTTAAAAATAAAAATAATTTTAAAATAAAGCACATATTTAAAAAACTGAGTCACTTGTTCTGTCTCAGTAATTTAAAAATCTGATGTGTCCAACACATGACTTCCTTGCACGTCTATTAAATCAAAAATGTTTTTTACGCACTTCCTCTAAACTTATTTGTTTGAAAGATATAAAATATCAATAATAGTAAGATATAGCGATTTCTAGCCAAACATTTCGATATCGCCAAGCTGAGTTCAATTTGAAAGATTTCTTTCTGACACTTTATTTGGCGATATTTCACCAAAAGCCGACAAACTTGAGATAGTTTGCGAGATTTTGGGGATAGCCAAAGTAGTCATTGACCACAGACTTTCAATGAATTGAATGCATCCATACACCTTAATGTATTTAAAGTCATTTGGCTCACCCTGTAAATAAATTCCCAGTCGATTGCTGTAAAAAAAGATATTGAAAACCGTTAGATATTATAATATAGTTCTAAATACAAAAGTTCAAAATTCATTTAGACATGAATGCTCGTAATGGTTTGGAGTGCACTTTTAATCATGGCTGCGGACCCAGAGTCATAACTTTTTGAGTTGAAGCTGAAGTCGGACTTTATGACCTCACATTCTGATACTATGAAATGTTGTACAACATTATTGTATTTTAAATTATATTAACTGTCTGAGTACTCTATGAATTAATCTAAATTTTCTCCTAATTGGTCTTTTAAACACTATGAGTACTTTTAAATGTGCTCTTGCTTTTAAACCATTGATAAGTAACATGTTGTTCACCCCATTATATGTCATTCCCGCTAAATAACAGGACAGGATATACATTTTTAAAATATATTCTTTCGTTGCAGTTTCGAATTTTTTTTTGTATATTTATCAAATACGATTTAGTAATTGGAGTGAGGACGAAAGGTATGTTTTTATAAACTTTCAAATTGCATTAATGCAAATTTAAATTAAACACAGATTTAATGTAATTGTATGTAAATTAACAGTCTTTTAATTCACAAAAAAGCTTTTGTGTCATAAATGTAAAATAAAATTTCCCATTGTATTAGTTTTATTCATAGAGCTGCAAAATTTATAAGTCTTAATTGATATTTTTTAAACAGATTTACGACTCGGGCGAAAAGAAATTTCAGATTTTGTTTGCTGATGTATACTCTGTACTTTTTTTAATGTAACTTCGTAATTTATTGTGCATATCTATGATCAATGTTTAAGAAATAAAAACCTAGGTCAGTGTTTTGGGGTAACTCTGTATATATTTTTTAATGAAAACAACTTAGAGTAATATTTTATGGCATAAAATAAGGCAGAACTGTATCTATATTTACTACATTCTATGACACTTTACTACACTGTTATGTAACTGTAGATTAGAGAGATAATTTTAAAATATCAATATCTCTGCAATATAATATTACAAAAATGAAAGTCTTTTTACTATTATTTGATTAATGGAGGGTATTTAACTATTTAGAACACTTATATTCCTTCTTCACTTATAATTTACTGAATTATACTTTCATTATACTATTGTGAAATAGCTTTCACTTGTCTAACAGTGATCAAAACCTTCCCTGCGTTTTTCTTTGAGTAATTAAACAAATCAGTATTTTATTAATCGGATATTCAAGCCAGCTACTATGTGGTTCAATGGGCATTTTAAAAACTGGTGTCAATGTTGTACTAATTGGTTAATGTTTTAAGCAGTCTGGCTCTGGTATCTGACAAATGAATTGCTCATCAGAACCAATGAAGTCCATCACATGTTTTCGTAGACTCAGTGTTGGCATACACAACTGTCATTTGGATCTGTGGCGAAATTGGAAACTCCAGCTTGGACAGCCTTAGGATGTAAAGAAAAATAAATAAATAAGTAAAAAAATCTACTGTTGTTTTACAGATGACTACTGTTGTATATTAACAGTAAACATCTTAATTCCTCATTCAACTTTTAGAAAAAAAAATTAAACACAGAAATCACCTTGCAGATTGAAGCATTGCATTATCAGTGTTGGGAAATATTACTAAGTACTGTATATTTCCTGAATGTTCATAACTCTTACAGGTTGACTGCTTGCAAACGTGCATAGTACAGCTTGTGAAAAAACATTCAAAATTTTTTAAAAGTGTCTGGCATAATTGAACTGGCAAAACATAACTTCTTAAAAAAGAAGTTATGTTTTGTTTTATGGGTTTCTTAAAGACTGATAGACATGTTAGGCTGATTAGTCCATGTTTCAAGATGTCAGTCACCGTTGGCTAGGGTTAGAAAAATTTTAACATACTCTAGAAAAAATAGATTTTTTCTTATTGCAGGACTAGAAAATGAAGACTCCTCCGAGCAGTTAAAGTGCACCCAAGAAATACTCGAAAAGTCTACTGAGCTACACCTGTGTCAGTCACTCAAATCTGATGATCAATTCGCACATTAGAACCAAATGCAGTCTATCTCATTTGGAGTTTTTTCTCCTTCTGATTGGGCTTTATTTTTCAGATTGCAAGCCAGCTGGAGTGGGGCTTATTAAGCTGGGTTCGCTAAACTCAACCACCTCAACTTAGCCTTTGCCATAAAGAGAGTAACTAGCTAGCTTGCAAAACATTTGTCAGGTTTCTGTCACTAATGACATGTTTCTCTGATTGATTCCCTATGTATGGAAGCCCCCAGTCTTTGACAGCTTAACAACTGATCCAGTGTATCTTACCAACTGACCTTACCCAGGCATTCATTGTCTACTGACTTTTTGACTTTTTACAACTGATTAAAGAAGGTTTAGCCTGCCACAAGAGCAAGAATCATGGACACTTCTTTGACTACTGTTTGGAGAATGGACCACAAGGGGTGGAATTCTGCCCCGGTGGTTTCTGAAACAGTCGGTGGTAACTATCAACTGGGCAGAAGCAGTTTGTCTGGTAACAACTTTCCGAAAGTTTCAATGTATTTAATATATTCTGGATATCTATATATGCGAATTTCTATACTGTTCATTCAGAAAATGATTTAATTTTAGAAATATCTGTGATTTTTTTTTTTTTTGAATATTTCCTAAAACTGCAAGGGTCGATGCAGATGAGAATCGTATCCATTTTGCGGCCCCTTCACAAAATTACAATCGATTAAAACGGCCCTTCATTGACATTTTACCCTACTTTTTAATCTGTTTTATCAATTATTTTAGCAAAAAACGTGACTTTATTGAAAATTGGTATGAAAAGTCCCAAAAATAAGGGTTTAAATTCACAAAATTAAGTATTGAAATTCACAAAAATAGGACCCTGTAAAAAATTCCTGGATCGACCCCTGAGCTATAAGTCACTGTACTATTGTACTATATATTGTACATTAATAATAATTAATGAATCTAATTTCCAATGTTTGTTGCATCAACACGTCTTTCTTTCTTTTCATGCACACTAGTCTTGTTTAGATACCTTAAGGGTGAAAGACTGGAGAAATGTGAATGTTTTATTCTTTCTTAATTTATGAAAACATTTAAGTGTTTAAAAACATTTTAACTTGCATTTCAGTAATGAAGAAACTCTTTAAGTATGTCTATCAACATTTTTTAAGCACAAAAGGACATCCTCAATTAATGTTGCTCGTTTTTTATACAATTAAATATATATATGTATTTAATTGCCTATGTAACAAACTTCCAACTTCCATGTCCTCCCACTTATAGACAAACTAGAATAACTTATGGAAGTGGGATTGATAAGTTGCAGGAAAACGCAGATGACATTTTCATGTCCCTCGCAATAATCATTTTGGAAGAAGTTTTGAAGGAATGTTAAGCTTTCCCACCAGTGGTTCATAAAAAATTAGTTGGTCTTTTGCAGAAAGCTCCAACCTTTAAAATGGATAGTTCCGTGGCTTAATATCTAACCCCAAAGAAAAGAAAAAAAAAAAAAGAACAGGATCTCTATTTTCTTGTATTGTTGAATTACAACATTAATTACTTTATATATTGTACAATTAAATAAATATCTGCTTATTGCTGTAACTGTATTTAATGTATTTAAATTAATATCAGTATAAAGTATTATAAAGGCTTTTTTTAAATATTAAATTCAATGTAAAAATCCACTAAAACAAAACAAGTCCAGAAGATGAAGTCACATGCAAATTAAGCCCTAGCCCTGGATAGTTAAAAAATTTTATTTTATTTTATTTTATTGATGAAATTCTTGAAAACCAAGCAAACTGTTTGGGAAACCTAGATAAGTTGATTAGATTCCAACATGTCTTTTGAAATTTATTACCTATAGGTACATGGAGACAACTTCAGCGGCATTTATAAGTAATTCTTATTCATCTTTGAGTAATCTGATTTTCCTAGAAGTTTGTTTCACTGGAAGAGAAATACCTTGTACATCATTTAGTAGTAAAAAAATCAGTTTATGCTGGCCCGCATTAGATCAGCAAATTGCGATATATGCAGATGTCAGGGTGAGACTGCTGCTGGTATTCTTTTGAAAACTAGCCGAGGCAGTTAAAAAGTTAAAATTCCCAGGGGTGGCTCCAATGGGGGGTCCGGGGGGGCACGTGCCCCCCTGTCGGGGAACTTGTGACCCCCCATCGGGGCTATTTGATTAATTCGTCGGGGAATTTTCATAAGAAGAAATCTATATTTTAGCTGAGTTCGAATTCGCGCCCCCTTGCCCCCCCCCTTATAAAAAAGAATTGAAACTATTTTGAGCACAAATTTTGAATGACCACATTCTACGCTATTTAAAAATAAAAATAATTTTAAAATAAAGCACATATTTAAAAAACTGAGTCACTTGTTCTGTCTCAGTAATTTAAAAATCTGATGTGTCCAACACATGACTTCCTTGCACGTCTATTAAATCAAAAATGTTTTTTACGCACTTCCTCTAAACTTATTTGTTTGAAAGATATAAAATATCAATAATAGTAAGATATAGCGATTTCTAGCCAAACATTTCGATATCGCCAAGCTGAGTTCAATTTGAAAGATTTCTTTCTGACACTTTATTTGGCGATATTTCACCAAAAGCCGACAAACTTGAGATAGTTTGCGAGATTTTGGGGATAGCCAAAGTAGTCATTGACCACAGACTTTCAATGAATTGAATGCATCCATACACCTTAATGTATTTAAAGTCATTTGGCTCACCCTGTAAATAAATTCCCAGTCGATTGCTGTAAAAAAAGATATTGAAAACCGTTAGATATTATAATATAGTTCTAAATACAAAAGTTCAAAATTCATTTAGACATGAATGCTCGTAATGGTTTGGAGTGCACTTTTAATCATGGCTGCGGACCCAGAGTCATAACTTTTTGAGTTGAAGCTGAAGTCGGACTTTATGACCTCACATTCTGATACTATGAAATGTTGTACAACATTATTGTATTTTAAATTATATTAACTGTCTGAGTACTCTATGAATTAATCTAAATTTTCTCCTAATTGGTCTTTTAAACACTATGAGTACTTTTAAATGTGCTCTTGCTTTTAAACCATTGATAAGTAACATGTTGTTCACCCCATTATATGTCATTCCCGCTAAATAACAGGACAGGATATACATTTTTAAAATATATTCTTTCGTTGCAGTTTCGAATTTTTTTTTTTTTTTGTATATTTATCAAATACGATTTAGTAATTGGAGTGAGGACGAAAGGTATGTTTTTATAAACTTTCAAATTGCATTAATGCAAATTTAAATTAAACACAGATTTAATGTAATTGTATGTAAATTAACAGTCTTTTAATTCACAAAAAAGCTTTTGTGTCATAAATGTAAAATAAAATTTCCCATTGTATTACTTTTATTCATAGAGCTGCAAAATTTATAAGTCTTAATTGATATTTTTTAAAGAGATTTACGACTCGGGCGAAAAGAAATTTCAGATTTTGTTTACTACGGAAACTTTTTAAAATGTATATTTACTTGTGTAATAATTTGACATGACAAAATATTTATAAAATTATTTTACAGTTCATCATCTCTGGCATTCAAAATATGTATAAACCTATGAATATTTAAACGCTTTAACTAAAAATTTTCATTTTAATTAGAAATATTTTAAACTGGTCGTATTTTATTTATTTATAAGTTAGTGTGTTATGCAATTTATAAAATAAGTATTCTATGTCTTTAAAATTATTTTATCACAGTAATCCTTACTTGAACTCTTATAACTGTTGAGAAAGTAAAAAAATATTTTTATAACTAAGTGGTTAATTAGATAATTTAACTTTTAACTTCTTACGAATAAAATAAAATAAAATAAATACTTTTCTGTTTCTTAGAGGGCAAATTTGAATAAATTCTAAATATACTTTTTATTTATAAATAGATTCAATTGAACACAATATGCACGATTTAATCTTTATAAAAATTTAGCAGTAAGATTTGTTTTTATTTTTATTTTTTTGTAATTTAAGAATTAGTCAACTACATAGTTTGTTTATTTGGTAACATACTTTACAAATACAACGAGTGAGAATTCGCACTACATAGAGAAATCTAACTGGATTAACCGGCCCTCTTTAGCTAAGAGTTCATAGCTATGCACACCAAGAAGATTAACAGCTGCAAGGGAATTGGAATTTATTACATTTTGCTTAGGGTAAAAAAAGAAAAATTTAAAAAAATTAAATAATAATAATAACCAGTCCCTCTGATAGACCAAAGCCCTCTCCAGTCTAGTATGAAGATGGCTGTGGATAGATGTAAAAATGGAATATAAGTTAAAGGAAACTGATTAATCTTGACTGACAATTTAATTTTTATATCATTGTGGAAAAAATAACTAACTTTTGTGAATTTTAATTCAGTTATTTTACTGCAAAGTAAATAAAAATTATGGTATACAGTGTCGATATCGTCTTTTCGAAAATTTCACTTTTATCCTGTAAAATAAGTAAATAAAATAAATACAATAAAAATTTTATATTTGCGTGTAGATTTGTATGTTATATACAGTGGCGTATCGTAAGCCACCGCAACTTCTCTTATTTTGAATCTTTATACAAATCGCTATTGTATCCATGGATGGAACCAGCATTAATATAAACTATTAAAATAAACTAATAGTATGTGTTCTAAACTGATTTTTGAGTTACAGAATTATATGGATCAGAATTCAACTCTTTAACTTTTAAACAGATTAATTAATAAGGCGAATAATAAACATAATATTAAACTCTTTTTTGTTAATGTTGAAATTTTAAAAGTGACACTTTCACTATGAATTATTAGTAAATGAGCTTGCTTTATAAAATTATTCATCACGTTTGTGGAAACCTCGTTCAAAACTATCTTGGAGTATTACAAAAAAGTGAATTTTTATCAAGGTTAGTTTCGCTAAAAATAATTATTTTTTTTGTGTGTCTTGGCAAATTATAAGCTGACCGATTATATTTTTCTGACGATATTTTTTATTTTAGATTTTAAAAGAAAGTGGTTAATTTTCTTCATGAGTGCTTGACTTTATAAAAAAATTTAATAGCGCATATATTTACGTTCTCTTTAGGAGATTTTTATAATTTATTATTATTATTATTATGAACTGAAGCTTCCAGGGGTACACTTCACAACAATTTTTTTCGAAATTGAGATACGGTGGCATCTTTTAGCTTTCAGTAAGTACTATCACCACATGAATTATTATGAAAGTAGAATCTTTTTAAAGCCGTAGAAACAAGCGATAAAGTTTCGGTATGCCACTTTACTGCGCGCCTTCAAAATCGTTTTTCTCAAAAGAAAATTTTTGTTGTAAAGTGGTTCTACCTATAAACATTTCAATTGCATTTTTCTTACTTTATTGTGATTTAAAATATTAATATTGGATAAAATAACAATTCGATTAATATTTTTACAGCAAAACATGTTGGCCAGAAACACTAGACTTTTTGAGATAACGAGTTGAAATTAAAGGGAATCAGTTTGTAAATGAAAATGTAAATTACGGCCAATTATCTACGCTAGGCATTTAGGCCGGGTGTGGGTTTGCCCTCGTGGGGGACTTTCTAAGAGGTCCTAACCCGTATTTATGCAACGTTTCGGAAAACTTCGAACGGTTAGGTTGGCGGACGGACCTAGTTTCGAACCACGCACTTTCCGTCTCCCAGATGCCACTGGTGGGGCGGGATTCAAATTGTAATGGAAAACACATTTATTGAGATATCAAGAATTTCGATTTCGAGATATCGAAGTTAAACTGTAATTAAATTTACATATATCTCTTAATTTTTAAAAATAACTGCATTTGTGTAAAAGCGTGCAAATTTAGTCATGCTTAATTTATAAAAAAAATTTCAGGGAATTTACAGCAATATTCTTGCACAAAAAACTTTTTTTTTCTGATATGTTTTCTGCGGGGGAAAAAAAAATGCGAAGAACTTTCTTCGCTGAACTTTTTTCAAAGAATTTCATTCATGTGAAATATTTTAAGCGTTAACCTGAAGAACTCTTAAAAGTAGCTTTCGAGATTTTACAGAAACGTGCAAGGTCGTTAACAGGGGAGAGGATCATGTGGGTTTGACCCCCCCCCCCTCCAAAATTTCAGTAAATGCATTATCAGTTTATTTGCGTTGATTCTAGAGATCAGTTAATTTAATTTTAGCACTACAAATCCCCTCCACCCACCGAAATTTTTTGCTTGCTGAGGCCTTGGGGAAATATTTGTGTAATGTAAAAGGATTTTGAGATACGTTAATTAGGGTCAGTTTAAATAATAATCTACTAGGAAAGATTGTGGAGTGGTTTTTGAAAATATCCGGGGCCTGGGTGTCCGATTATGTATGTCGATCCGATTCCTGGAAATACTTCACAATACAAAACATTATATTGTCCTCCATCTCCTCTAAACTTATCTGTATCCTGGATATTTTAGTTTAGAAAATGATTTATTGTGAACAAATCACTTTCTAAAGTAAAATATTTTCAAGTGGTGCAAAGTGTTGCAAATTTCCATACTTGGTGACAAAAATGTCATCCAAGAGGGAGGCCAAAGCCCCCTCTTGGATACGCCACTTAGTACATGTACATGCATATTTGTGCCCCCTCGTCGGGGAGTGGTGACCCCCCGTCGGGGAAAGTCTAGCGCCACCACTGAAAATTCCTGATCAAGTTTTTGACAATATGAATAATTTTTTTAACTTTATTCATTTACAAGCTGAAGTACCCGGGATGTAGTATGTTGCCAAAGTAAAGAAAGCGAAGTTATGATTTTTATGTATTGTTAAAATATTACAGGTTAGAGAGTAACTAAGTAATATAATTTCATTCGCTTCAGTCGTAATTATGTGATGCGCGAACAAATATTTACGCATATTGAAATAATTTTCGCAAAATCTCAAAATCTAATCAACATTTTTGAAAAATTGGAAGCCTAGAATTTAAGTTGAGTGACAACCTATCATGTCACCCAATTTCGTTTCATTCCCTGCAGTCTTCATTTTGTGATGCTGGAACAAAATTTCAGCATTTTAAAACGATTTTCGCAAAATCTCAAAATGTAATCAAAATATTTTAAAAATTCAACGCCTATAAAGCGATTAGCAACTACCTATCATATCACTAAATTTCGTATCATTCGTATTAGTCATTATTAAGTGATGTTTGAAGAAATATAAATGTATTTTGAGAGAATTTTCACAAAATCTCAAAATCTAATAAAAATGTTTAAAAAATTGGACACCTATAGTTTATGTTGAGCAACCATCTATCATGTGACCCAATTTCATATCATTCGCTTTAGTCGTTATTACGTAATGCGGGAACAAAGATTCACTCAGTTTTAAACGATTTTCGCAAAATCTCGAAATCTGATCGATTTTTTTTTAATTAGATGCTTATAGTTTAAGGTGAGTGACCACCTATCATTTCACCAAATATCATTTTTTCACCTTTGCAGTTATTATGTGATGTGCGAACACAAATTTACGCAGTTTGAAAGGATTTTCGCAAAATCTCAAAATCCAATCAAGATTTTTTAATAATTGGACGCCTATGTTTTAAGTTGAGTGACCACCTATCATGATACCCAATTTCATATCATTCGCTTCAGTCGTTTTTTCGTGATGCTTGAACACAAATTTACGCAGTTTGAAACGATTTTCGCAAAATCTGAAAATCTAATCATTATTTTTAAAAAATTCGACGCCTATGTTTTAAGTTGAGTGACCACCTATCATGACACCCAATTTCATATCATTCGCTTCAGTCGTTTTTACGTGATGCTTAAACAAAAAAAGCGTCACGTACAGAATGACAGACAGACAAACTTTTTTTTTTTTGAGGGTCGCATCGGATTCCCGGGTGCTTGAAACGGATAGAAATCGCAAAATTTTTGAATTCCAAGAAATGTACAGACAAAAGTCTAATTTTATTTATATAGATTAATTTATTTTGTTGATTAGGGAAAGTATGCTAAACAGAATGCGTAGCAAAAGCGGAGCATTTTAAAGGAACTGAAGATTAATGCTGATCGCAATCGTGCGCCAGAAACGCTTCAGTAAGACTGATTATACGTTGAAATCGTTATTACAGAGTCGCCCCTTGCTATATCGCGCTTGTCCAGTGACACGAAAAATGCACGATATAACACCGGGTGCGATAATATGTGGCGGTGATGGGATGGTGATAGATACGATAAAACTTTGCTTTAATGAACACAGGAAATTAAAATTAATAGTGTTAGTACCGTAATAAAGCTAATCACGCAAACAATAGAGTAGAAGATTAATTATTTACATAGAAATTTAATTGATTAATATATTAGTTAATTTGTGAGTAATTATCCACTGGGGGGGGGATTTCTTTTCTTCCCGACCATCTGTCTCAAATATTGAGAGGGCTTTTTCCTAATTCGCATCATTCATTATTTGACACAATGGATTTTTCGCCGTAGAATTCTCTAATCGAGGGTTTTTGTTTTTTTTCTTTTTTTAAGGAGACATAGAAAATGTGCGATATATATCTGAATACGTCATAAAGAGGAGAGAGAGGCTACTATAATTGTAACGATTGACATTCGGAAATCCGGTTCCTTCACATTTCCGACATAAATTTTTGAGATCATTCCCAAATTTACAGCATGCTGTCGCTTCCTTGTTTTCAGGAGATGCCGTTGCCCGAGGATTTTGGTCTCGCTTGCATCCATCAGCAGGCATTCCTTCATGTTTTAATATGTATTAGATATTAAAATTCTGAGAAACTACTTAGTTTAGCTAAGCTGATTTAAAATTCTTTTCGCCTACTTAAATGAGCTTGTGAACGTTAAAATTTCATTTTCTTTTCATTTGGTATTTAACCTCCTTTGTTTAAAGAACCGGATATAGCAATTTTCTATTAAGCGCATACAGAAAAAAATTCGTCATTCCTTAGATTTGGAGGCAGCTGGATTTTTCAATGTTAATATGTATTCAGTTTGTCTACAAGAAAATAAAAGATAGAATTAAATAAATTACTAGTTATTTGCGAAAGTATACCATGACCGAAAATTTGAAGGGTGCTGATATGTATTCAAGAATTAAAAAAAGGAAGTTTCTGTTAAAATTTGAAACAAGTATTTAAAATAAAAAGGTTTTAATACAAAAAGTGAGCACGTGCCCCCTCCTTCCGACATTATACTTACTGTTCCTTAAAGTCGCCGAAGGAGCTTCGAAGAAAGCAAAGATATGATATATAATAATTAAGACTTTTGCCCTCCTTAAGTAATAGATGTAGAAGAAAATGTCTTGTTCATATAAGGTTGGTTAGCTGGTTAGCCCGAGCAACCTCTAAAGTGCGAGTACCTCGAAGTATTGTATTTATTTTTAATATAATAAGAAAATAGGATACAAAATACTAGAGATCGACCGATACCACATTTTCGCCGATGACCGATACCGATACTTTACCTATAAATTCATTTTCAGAGATAGCCGATACCGATACTTTTAAGTTATAGTATCGGCCGATACCGATACTTAACCGATACCGATACTTTACATAATTTAATGTCGTTTAAACCTACATCTGTATTCCGGGCACTTTTTGTAACGAGAGTGTAGTTCTCGTTAAAATGATTAACAGCATGGTGAAATTTGATCCCAGTAGAAAGCACTAAAAAGAAAAAGCAGTGGATACACTGAAGTGTGAATTTACAGTAGTTCTAGTCTTTCTTTTCTATTCAATCATGCCGACGAATGGCCGAATTTATAAAAAGCTGAGCACTGGGAAGCGTCTTAGTGTGCAGGTTCGGAATTCTTTCTCCTCGCGTGGCTGTCGATCTAATTGTCTCGCTGCCAAGTTTTGGGAGATTTTCTCCAGATGTTTCGTGAATATAGGTTAGACTCCCTTAAAAAGTCCTCCGACCAAGTCCCCCCCATAGGTAGATGCCCCTCATTTAAGCTTGACAGAACACAAACAAGGGGGGGGGGGAGTTAAAGGGATATATTAATAAGAGAATCCATTTCCAGTGCCGACTGGTGCAAATATTTAAATCGATTTTTCTCAACCTCCATTTTATCGCCTGTTTGTTGCTATGAGCCAGATAAAAGGTTGCCATATCAGTCCCAAAACAGCTTCCTGCTTGCTCTTACTATATGTGTCTTTGTTTTTGGTTCATGCCTCGATTTTGTGCTTACAAAAGTAAACACATGAAATTTATTCAACTTCAAAGCTTGCAAGTTTTATTTAGATTTTCTTGAATTATAATTCTTTCACATATGAAAATATTTTTTAGATTACTTCATTAAATTGTGATAATGTATAAAACTGTACAGTATTATGTAAGTACATATGTATTTACATATTGTTTATTAAATACGTATGTAAGTTCTTCCCTTAAAATGCATAATAAGTTCACATTAATTAATGATTTTATTTATCTGCTCCAATTATTTAACCACTAAGTGAATTATTAAATGTTTTAGCAAGATTTCTTTTTAGTATGAACTCATATGATCATTTTTAAGTTCTTTTTGAAAATCCGAATATTTTGATTCTCCGGACAGGGTTAAGTCACAATTAATCCGGGTGATCCATGTATTTGATCTTTTCCGTACGAAAAACAGGTACACACCGATTATTCCTGTGTTTACCTTATATATAAACCAAATACTATTCACAAGAAATATGTTATTTACTCCAAAATTTGAAATAAACTAAATAATAATTATTATTACTAATTATACTAATACAGCTTCAATTTTTTTTAAATTAACAATATAAATAATTATTAGATATTGATAATTATTACACTTCTCAAAACAGAATGATACACAAATCCTACGTTCTCTCATTAATCTGATAGATAATAAAATCATTAAATGTTTGATAATTCGTACTTTTGATAGTGTGCAATGTATTAAAAATGAATTATTTAACTTCTGGACCAACATAATTAAAGTTCACGGGAGTCGCCAGTTTTCAAGTCACTGCCAAAAAGTTAACTTCTTTGCGACACGAAGGAGGAATAAATTGTTTTTACATATAGTTTTCGTTTATAATTTTAGTATTATTAATGTTGCATTGAAACAGCTACAATATAAAGAAAAATATTTTTGCTCGTTTTCAAGCTACGGCTTGGAGGGTCTAAATAGAAGATGCTTAAAAATGACGAGATTAAATGAAGATTAAAGAAAAATCCAAAAATGATATAACAAATTCAATTTTCCAGTCTTAAAAAAAAGTTGCTACTTAAAGTATCCATATTTAATGAAATTGCTCTTCAGTGTTTTTGTTTTTATGTTAACATGATTTTCTGTGATTGATATGAACAAATTTTATCTGTTTTAATTCTAAGTGCTCTTCAGTGTTTTGTTATATTTATCAAGAGCTAGACTTTCTCCAACGATATCAAAAGCCTATATATGCAGTAGAATCTCTCTATAACGAAGTCACCTTACAAAAGAATTTCTCCCTACAACGACATTTTTCATGGAACCGTAACTTTAAGGCTTTTAATAACACTATAAACATTCTCCATATAACGAAGAGCTTATCTCCCCATAGTGAATGTTTCAGATTTACCTTTGATTTTTTTTTTGTTAGTTTTGAAGAAAATTTAAATTTTGGACTTAGTGGAAGAGTAACAGATGATAAAAATGGAGGCCAGGAAAGTGAAACTGACTCCGATAATGAAGACACTTCACCAGCGCCCGATTATGACCAACAGGGGCACCGGGCATAGCTAGATTTGGGGGACCCCAATCTATGAAATTTGTTGTATTTTTTATAAAATTTTGATATAAAAAAGAATATTTCAGGAAAAACATTTAAAATTGGGGGCCCTTTCAAGTCGGGGGCCCTGGGCAAAGTCCCGATTTGCCCTTATAATAATAAGGCACTGCGCTTCACGACCAAAACCACATTATACCGAAATGCTTCAACCTTTCAAAACCTGAATGCTTCAACCTTTCAAAAAGAGGTTTCCAAATGGAAGAAAATGTGCCTCACTCTATTTTCAGCGCACTTTTAAAATGTAAATATTTTTATGAAAATTTAAAATTACAGAATGCAAAACAATGTAAAATAACGGAATTTTGAAGTAAAATAAACGTAAGTGCATTACATCAGCGTTTCTCAACATGTGGGGCACGACCCCCTAGGGGGGCGCAGAGCGTTTGCAGGGGGGGGGGCGAGAAAATCCAAAGAGCAAGTTGTGGTGCATGCTTTTGAAAAATCATCTTTAACTAAAAATATATCCATTTTCTCTTAAAATGTTCATTCAAACTTTACAGATAATATTATTTTGTAGAAAATTCGACTAAATGTTCATTGTTAAAGATTAAAACACTGAATGTATGCTGAAAAATGTGAGGAAGGGGGCGCGCCACCGTAAGTTAGCCTTTGTTGGGGGACGTGACCTTAAAAGGTTGAGAACCGCTGCATTACATATTTTTTTTATCTAAATTCGTGGATTGTCTTTACTTTTGAACATTCATTTATACTACAATGAAAAGCATGAAATCGTAAGTTTAACAAATTTATAGTAAATACCAATTTATTTTTAATTGAAAGTCATACTTTTAAACATCGAATTAACTAAAAAGTTAGTAATATTTACTGAAATAACTTCAAAAATCTGTAATCTCTGTACAACGAAATTTTCTTTATAGCGAATTTTTTAACTGGAACCGAGCGAGTTCGTTATAGGGAGATTCAATTGTGCGTGTATATATGTATACATATGTATATGAATGAACTCTTTTTCGAGTCCACACAGTGAGAAAATAAACGTTTATAAAACTGAAGTAAAATTATAGCCTACCTCTCGACATTAGTTTTTGCAATCCTTGCAGATAGCGTATTTAGTGTTGGGCACCAAATCAAAATAATTTAGAATAGACGATTGTCCTGTTAAACTGTAATCTAACGATTCTTCTTCCATAATTTCGACCACACTTGGTGATACGACCTGCATTCAGCAATGGTTAGAATTAAAAAAAAAAAAAAAAAAAAAAAAAAAAAAAAACAGTTCTAAAACACTCGCGCAAACAAATGTGCCAATGAAACGACGCCTCTCATCTCATTACCAAAATAAAGATTCTAGAATGGTGTTGCGCCTGCGTGGATTTTTTCTGAAAAGCGAAGTATCGGTGAAAATGGATGAAAGCAACAGAAACCGATACTTTCCCGATACTTTTGGAATCGAAAGAACCGATACCGATACCTAAAAAAATAGGAGGTATCGGCGCCGATACTATCGGTCGATCCGTACAAAATACCCTTTTCATTTTCTAATGAAAAACCACTGAACGGCAATTGTACTTTCGTCCTTTTACGCCTACTAAAGGCTTGTAAAAGCACTGACTAATGTATCAAAATCTGTGAATAGAAGGCACGAGATAATTTTCATGATGATCCCCCCCCCATCCCTCTTTTAAAAAGTGTGTTCAGCAGTTACTGAACATGTATATGTTTAAAAATACTCGTACTTCTCTGTTTACATAAAACAATCACTGTAATTTAGGATATAGTTAAGCTTGAATTTAGAATTAGTTTCGAAATTTTTATCTTAATAGAAATCAGTATCGAATAATTTTGTATCATAAACATATAAGGAAATATGTATAAAAAAACTGACAATTTCCTATACAAAATTCTTCCCCCCCCTCCCTTAAAAAATTGCAGAGGAGGCGCTGATTTGTGCTGAAAGATACTGCCCAACTTGGTAGGAAGATTACAATATGCAGTGTTCCCGGTTATTCAGAACACCCAGATGAGAAGCAGGCCTTGCCTAGTGAGCCAGTTGGGGCGAACAAATACCTAGGTCGGTGACTTCGATAACTGACTTTAAAAAAGCTTACTTCCATAGTTTCACGCACGTACAGGGTGGCCATAATTAAACTGCAAGTGTTCAAGGGGTGCTGGAGAGAAAACTACCAGGAATATTCCAGTGAAACTTGGTATCTACACGTTTCAGAACATGCGCAAGTCAAATATGCAATTTTAAAAAATCGCCATTTTTCACCCGATAGATGGTGCTATATCGTATTTCAATGCTTATGGACGTCATATATGCAAATTTTAAGCCCATCGAACAGTGTAAAAACAAGACCACATTGAGTAATGGTCAATCATGACTCTGAATAAGAAGGAACGTGCATTGTTAGTGAAGATATTCTATCAGAATGGTAGCAAATATTCAGCTACTCTGAGAGAATACCGGCGCGGCGTATGAAACGATTAAGAGGTCCAATGAGTGTCAATCAGAATAAATAATGGTTAAATTGTTTCCAAAGCATCTTTATGAATTGTTTAATTTTGTGATCTTAATTTATGTTAATTTTTGATTACATGTTACTGTAAAAATTTAATTACTGAAGCGAATTGTTTGGAATTTTGATAAACTGTAAATGATGTTTTATATTGTTTATATGCCTCTTAGAATGTCACTGTACTCTGTCTATCGGTTTTGGAAGTTGTATATGCCACCGGTGAGCTTTGAAATACGGTACAGCGCCATCTATCGGTTGAAAATGACGATTATTTTTCTTTGCATATTTGACTTGCGCATGTTCTGAAACGTGTAGATACCAAATTTCACTGGAATATTCTCGGTAGTTTTCTCTCCAGCACCCCTTAAACACTTGCAGTTTAATTATGGCCACCCTGTATTTGCCGTTGCACCTTTGCAATAATGGGAGGGAACAGGTTAAAAACTCAAGGGTAAATTTTAACGTTAGCTAATGTAATTTATTTATGAAGCTCTGAAATGTTCATGGAACGGAAAAAACGACAGTAAATACAATGAAATTCGAATGATCTCAGTTGTTTTATTATTTTTTACGGAAGGGTATTATTTAATAAAATTATTTATAAGAGTCTCTTGGCTTCCTTTAAATCAAGGTTAATATAATGTGTGGTTTTCAAATGAGAATAAGGAAATAAGCAAAACGTTTTTGTCAGACATTGACAAATCTGCAATTTGAGAGAGTTGTGGGTTTTCCTCACTGATGTTGTACGCGATGCAAATTGTATATATTTTATTCATTTTTTATCTAAATAATAGAAGTATTCCGATAACTCCAGCATTTCACTGAATAGTAAGCTGATAGTTACGTAAGCTATACGCTTGGTTCTGAAATCAGCCCCGGATTTATCAGTCCAGCGATAAAACAAAAATGCTCCATCATTCAGATAAATGTCCTTTTTTTATCATTTTTTCTTCTCTCCCTATTTTCACGTACGTATGTCGAGCAGTGACAAAACAGTTTAAAGCAATGGTTTTCTGTGTTCATTATTAGACAGTAGTTTTTGTCTGGATAAGACGTACAAAATAATGTTCTTTTTTTTTTTTAAATGCATGAAAATTATTATTACAGTCAGATTAATAAAAAAAATCTAGAGTGACGTCACTTGACTTTCCGAACACTAACGATTAAGATCATTACCAAGCATTTAAATAAACTAGCGCACTTTCAAGAATTTCTCCCCATATGCCATAATGTAAAAGAAATCTTTGTCGTAGCCCTGTAGAAAAACTATAAGTCCTATACACATCAAAATCAATACCGGTCTTACGATGGTTGTTTATAACATATATATAGCGAGCCTTTTTATCGCATGGGCAAATTTGGCTTTTGCCCAGGGCCCTCAATATCAAATGTTGTTCAGAAATATTCTTTCTTATATCAAAACTTTATGAAAAATAAAACAAATTTCATAGACCGTGGCCCCCAAATTCATCAATGACCGGGGCCCCTGTTGGTCATAATCAGGCATCAGGCTCTGTAACCCAATTTGAGCTGAATCGAATGTACCGTTTAAACGCTAGCACACTTTCGAGAATTCCCCCCCCCATAGGCCCTAATGTAAAAGAAATCTTTGTCGTAGCCCTGTAGAAAACTCCTATATACACCCTGTAGAAAGTCCTATACACACCAAAATCAATACTGGCCTAGTGGCGGTGATTTATAGGCATATAAACCCAATTTGAGCTCAATCGAATGCCCCGTTTAGGTGCTATCGTGTTCACTCACAGATACACAAATACACACACACATACATACATCTGGTAAAAATAGCATATATGAATTCAGACGACCTCAAAACGTGTAAATACACCAAAATCTTGAAGTGGAATTTTTTCATGATTACAATACTTTCCTTACATGGTACATGTTCGGAAAGTAATAAACTAGAATGGCGTTTGATTTGCTTTTAGTTTAGTATGCAGGGTGTGGCAAACAATTTGAAGCGCACTTAATGTTTAATTCAGAAATAAATATTGAATATAAACTTCAAAACTTTTCAAAATAAAGTATGGTAAGTAAGATTATGCTAATGAAATAACTAGTGCTGCCACCAGTTTTCAAAGCTTTACATTATTTAAATATTTATATAATTCCCCCATCCCAAACAAAAATGGTCCATTTAGATTTTTTTCTTCTTTACTTATATCCTAAAAATATCGCCAGAAAAACTGTATTTTCAAACTGAGTTGAGCTTTAAAAAAAAGTCGAGTTTAATTGAAAATTGACAATCAAGATTGGGCACTATACTAGATGCTTGAGAAAACAAAACCTTATTCAACATTTATTTTTGAAACTATTGATCATAAACTCGTATTTCCTTTTGCTAAAATGTTTTTTTATGAAGTAAATAGTCGTATAACGTTCAAACAATGAAATAACGTTTCATAAAAATTAAAAATTAAACTTTTTATAAGGCCGTTTGGTTCCTGTTATATTTATAAAAGCCCTATTGCAGAGATTTACCTATATTTCTACAATGATGAGCGGGAAAAAAAAAAAAAAAAAAAAAATTCCCTCCCCAATGTAGACACGTGATTTTTTTTCCCTTCTGGAGCTATTGAAAAATGATTTAAGTCAGCATATACAGTGTATAAAAGTGCTGTAACATAGGTATTTACCTCATTTGGATGCATATATATCTTTTTGCCTAATCGTCTTGAAAATATAGACTTGGTAAAAACTATTACAGACTCATATTAATATGTACTCAAAATCCGTTAATTATTAGAAAATAAAACCCCTTCAAATTATCATGAATTTGACATGATTTATGTTTTTAAAAAGTCGTCCAACACTGCTTCTTCAAGTTCTTAACGCTCCTTTTTAAAAGAAAAAGACTTATTTTATTTTGTTTTATAATATTTCTAATTAAGTATTATAATTTTGTCGATTCTTAAACGCTACAGTCTCGTCCTCATTTGGAAGGTTTCAAAATTTTGAGAAACTATATTTTTCGAACCCAAAGTTTCTTTAGTTGAAGGTTTCGAACTCAAAGTTTTTTTTTTTTTTTTTAAAGAAATATTTAACATTGTTACAGTAAGGAATTAAGTTCAGGTCTGTTCAGACTACTACAGCAGTCTGCCGTATCGCAGAACCATTTCAAAGATTTTTTTTAATGGAATTCTACAGTTTTTTTTTTTTTTTTTTTGTTTGTTTAACAAACCCCAATTCTTTTGATAAAACTTCAGTCATGAAAACATGACATTCAAAAGACAATCCATGGCCGAGTGGTTAAGACACTGAACATGGTAGACAGTTGAAGTGTGAATGTCCAGGGTTCTGGCCTACCGCGGGGATGTCGAATCAAACGGTCTGGAGTTTCCGGCAGTTTTCTCCAGATGTAACGTAAATTCGCTTTATATCCCCTTAAAAAGGCCACCGCCCAAACCACCTCTCCCGTAGGCAGATGTCTCTTGTATAAAGTAAATAAAAAAACTTTGTAAAAAACACACATAAGAAGTTATAGGTAAGAAGATACGCACGTTTCGGTCAAAAATTGTTTTGACCTTCATCAGTCCAAGCCCTTCGTCGCAAGGAACACAGGGAACTGAAAAGAGATAAACAAGCAAGCAAGTTGCCACAAGGGGCAAAGAAAAGTCGAACAAAACCACGGAGAGGGAAAAAAATAAGGGATAAAAAGGAAAGGAAAGAAGCACAAAAAATGAAAAAAAAGGAGGAACACACGAATACAAACACACACACAAAAAAGAGAAAACAGAAGAAACCAAAAAAGAAATAAAACACAATAATTTATATATATATATATATATATATATATATATATATATATATATATATATATATATATTTAACCACGAACAGGACAGCACAATATAAAATATATATATATTTTTTTAAATAAAATAAAAAATAAATAAAAAATAAAAATAAAAATTATTGTGTTTTTTATGTTTTATTTGTTTTTTGTTATTTTGTTTGTTCTGTTTTCTCTTTTTTTTGTGTGTGTTTGTATTCGTGTGTTCCTCCTTTTTTTTAATTTTTGTATTTTTTGTGCTTCTTGCCTTTCCTTTTTATCCCTTATTTTTTTTCCCTCTCCGTGGTTTTGTTCGACTTTTCTTTGCCCCTTGTAGCAACTTGCTTGCTTGTTTATCTCTTTTCAGTTCCCTGTGTTCCTTGCGACGAAGGGCTTGGACTGATGAAGGTCAAAACAATTTTTGACCGAAACGTGCGTATCTTCTTACCTATAACTTCTTATGTGTGTTTTTTACAAAGTTTTTTATTTACTTTATCGTTTAACACCAGTAATTTGAGTGTTTTTTACCATCTCTTGTATAGTTTTTCCTTGAAATAAAATACCACAAAAGACAAACGACTTTCTTATTGTTAAGATATTAAAAAGAACAACAAAAAGGAATCGTGTTAAATAAAACATGCTAAGAAATCTGTTTATATCAAAAAGTCATGGACTTTTTACTCAGTAGTGTCAATACTGATGCAGCAACAGCAAGACCAAATAAAATGACAAAATCGGAGAATATCTTAACAGTAAGCTCTTACTTATACAACAACAACAGTGGTTATTGTTTCTAATTCACTCGGTAACATCTGATGATCCTACAGCTAGAATCAACTGAAATTTGAAACTGCCGGTAAATTACAGGGCTTGACTGTAACATTTTTGTGCTAGGCCACCTTTCAAATTTTTCTGCCCTTATATAAAGCTGTCTAAATTTTTGTGCCCTTGTATACAGCTTTGAACTCACTTTTTTGAACTATTTCCGCATGTGCGCACTGCGGTGCGACAATAAGTGCCTGGGTAAATACTTAAAGAAAGTTTTATGCTATATTTCAGCTACATCTTTTTCCCAAAAGAAATTTCGCCAGTAGCCAGGTGTGCTCATGCTAATCTGCTGGTAAGCCGATTTCTCTAGAATAACAGAGTAAATGCAGTATATTAATAAATTTGAATTCTTGTGGGCCTTCATGCATGGCGCTTGTCATGTGTTCCAAGTCTCACCAGAAGAAAATGAAATCATGAGTGATAGTCTTGTAAAATCGATATGCGATATAATTATATAATATTTTTTTTCCGTTTAAAATGACAGGAAGCTAGAAAAAGTTCTAATTCGCTTACCAGGCCCGTCGCTAGCGGGTGTGAAGGTTGTGCACCGCACAAAGGTGCCAAGGTAAAGGGGGCGCCGAAACGACTGAAGAAGAGTTTAGCGAAAAATTAATATTTTTCAACAAAAAAAATCGAAAAAATAAATATTTTTTGTTTAGGTTTATATTGCAGACACCTAGGAAGGAGCTTTCCCTGTTGAAATGCCCTTCTACAATGTTTTTGCAAGATTTCATCTTACAAGTTCTTGTATACAGCACTGTTTTGCTAGCATCCTCGCCCCCCCCCCACCATCCCTTAGGCAAAAACCTTCTCCGAGTTTCCTCAAACTTGTCTTTCAGTGCTATCCACAAGGTGAAATTTACTGATATGTGATACCATACTTACGCCCTGTGGTGATGATATGGATGATCGTTTTCAGATTCCTTCCCATTCATAGGCGTCTGCCTGAGGTCCTAATGCCCCATTTACATTCAGCCCTTCTCACTTCTTCTCTCGCTGCAGCTTTTTTTCCAGGAAATACTTCTGCGTCAGCTCCAAAAGTAGTGAGCGTTTACTTTCAGCTGTACTCGCCTTCTCCTGTATGTATTTTTCTACTGTACTTCCCTCCTCCTCCCTTAAAAGTCCCCTGAAGGGGTATCGTGCCGGGCAAAGAGGTCAGCAAGAAAGGTTATGGCATGAGCAGGATGAGAGAGGTGTTTACACTCTTGTTACTACCATTTCTCCGGCTCGTTGCCGTGAAAGTGGGCTGAGTGTAAACGAGGGGTGAGATATTGCAGAGAGAAGCACTGTTGCATTTTTTGATGGGAGGGGGCTCATCTTGGGCTGTCCCGCACTTCAGTAGTAAAATAATACAAAAAAAGTTCAGTATACTAATTCACTCCCTTTTCATACAACGGCTTGCGGAGAGGCGATCCGGGAGTCCATGATGACAAATACAAATCTGGGAATGGACATGGACCCAAAAGGGGCGCAAAGAGAAATACATTTTATATTTGTTTCTAATCGAAGTTGCCTGGTACGTAATTGAGTGCTCATATAGAAAGGTAGATCGAGCCCCTTCCTTAGGTGTTTCTGAAGTTAATTTTTTTTTTTGTTTGTTCGATACTGAAGCTTGTATTGTTTTAGTACAAGGACCGACTGCAGTATTTTACAGCCTCATAAGAGCATTTCCCTCATAGAAACACTAGTATAGGCATTCTTGCGTGGGTCTCAAAATTTAAAATGCTTTACCAACCTAACAGAAAAGTAATGAATTTAAATGTTAATTATTTTCTAAAATACATAAATGCAATTTACCTTATTTGTATTACACATTAATTGGAATCCGAAATATGAGATCCCGGGGAGGGAGATCTCGCTTCCTCTGAGAACGTTTAAAAATTTGCAGAGTTCCTGGGGAGTTTAACCCACTTTTGAACCCAGTTTTATTCCGTCTGCTCTCATCATTGAAGAGATGCAATGGAGAAAGCTCTCCTTCTGTAACCAGTGTTGCTTCCCGACATGGGTTATTAAATGCTCCGCCGGAACCCAGACCCAGCAATTGCGAAATCGTTGACAGCATTCAAAGACTCACGCTGGGAAGCAACACTGGTCACAGAAGGAGAGACTTCTCCATTGCATCTTTTCAATGATGAGAGCAGACAGAATAAACCTGGATTCAAGAATGAAAATGAATTGGGCGGGATGACCCAACAGTGGAAAATTCTTTGTGATCCCCTCCTTCAAGCATTTCTGAATCCACTACTGATCAGCAATTTAACAAATCGAGCCACATTTAAATAACTTTTGATTCAGGTAGTATTTTACATTACATACTCAAACAGTGCTGCACGCCCCCCCCCCAAGTAAATAAATAAATAAATCCTAAAGGGTAACATTTTGTTTTATTATGCATTTTGTATAGGTAAAATAAGCTTTTTTTTTTTTTTTTTAAATTAGAGCAAACTAAAACTGATTGCATTGCTTTAGTAGTAAATTATTAGAGTGGTAAATTATTTTCGTCCTGTTTACAACTACACTTTTTTATAAAGAAGTAAGGAGTAGCATAGGTGGATACAATTGTAAAATAAAATAATAACTAATTTTATTGACATTTCAATAATTCATTTTAAATACACTTTTTTATATTTTTGAAACAAACCTATGTATTCACCGCTAATTACGCCTTCTCTTGTGTGAACTATGGCAAAGAAAGGGTTAAACTGACAGTTTCTGTCGCATTAAACAAAGAAATTGTTATAATAGGTGATTGAGCAAGATAATTCGAAGGATTATTGTTATATATATATTTGTCATAAATAATCTTGTTAATTCAAAAATTCCATTCGAAATTTTAGAGAAATATAATAATATGTTTATAGTTTATATATATCACAAATAAACATGTTGTCTGATTGGGGTGAAAAAGAAATCTTAAAACATTTCAAAGACTTGCATTTAAAATTAATATATGATATAGATGGTGAATTTCTTTTCGAGGAACTAACATTGTTAAAATGTTTTTCAAATACCGCAATCTCTTTATGAATATATTTATCACTTCCAGTTACAATCGCTTCCGAAGAAAAAAAGGTTTTCAAAATTAAAAATTATTAAAAAATTATTTACTATCATAAATGAGCCAAGAACGGATGCCAAATTTATCAATCATTTCAATAGAATATCAAGAATTAGATAAAGTAGGCATAAGTAATATAATTGAATGGTTTGCTAGTGCAAAAGCTAGAAAAATTTCACTATAAATAATACTAGTGCTTCCTTTTAAAAAATCTCTAACTAAACCAACTTATTCCAAGCAATACCAGCCATAATTATCAAATAATTAAATTTGTTATTGTAATTTTAAGTTTTTTACTCTTACGAAGAAATATTTTTACTGCGAATATATTTTTTTGGTATATTAACAAATTTTAGATATGAAGGCAAAATTTTAGTACCCTTTTAAGGATATTAATTTTTTAAAAGAATTTTAGACATTATAATGCAACTTTCTTGGTTTTCTTTGTGCAAACTGTTTTATAATTTTAGAAAGATCTAATTCAACGGTTGACCTACAACGTTTTTCTCATCAACATCAAACGAATTTTCTTTAGTTTTTATTGATAGAGCCATAATGTTTAATCATACGTATTTTTATTTTGTACCATGCTTTTAAATATTTTATTAATGCATTGTCACGCCTTTGAAAACATTTAGAAAAGTGCGCAAATATTTTAAATTCTGTAGTAGAAAAGTAATTTTTTTTTCCTTTTTCCAAGTAGTTTACATTCAAAACAAAACTCAGAATTTAATTGAATAAAATACATAAGCCATGTTCTTTTTACTTTTTTTGTTCCATTTTCCCATCCTGTTGCAATAAGAGATACTGCACTTTCCATTTGAGTTGTCAATGCGAAAGTTAAATTATTCAGTCCTTAAAAAAATGTTTGACTTTTTATTAAAACATCTACTGTTCTAGAAATTAAATATATAATAACCATCTGCCATTATCTTCTACGCTGAAATCGGTCACTTCAATTTCAAACCTATCTTATGTAAATCTGGCTAAACAAAAAGCTTCAATAATCGATGCTTCCAAATAATATGGAAATTTTTGGAATTATTAACTATGTTAAAACTTGTCGTTTGTAGTTTTCCTTGTATTATATTGCTTTATTTATAAACAAACAGTGCACATATAAAATTAAAATATTTTCATGCTTTTTATTTAGACTTAAGCATGTCTCATTACTTTTGAATCAATGTCCTGGTGTCTCTGTGTAAATCGGAAACGTTATACCTAAGTGAGCTTTCTGCTATTTGTGAAGCGCATTCACTCGTTAAACATTATGGCAGTGTTCTATAATTATTGTTGAAAAAAAAAAAGATGCACTTTATTCTCCCCTCCCCCTTCTTTCGTCCTTTTTTTTGGGGGGGGGGCGGGTGTAAAGAACAGGCAACACCTTGAAGGATACCTCCCAAGTCCGCGCTTGAACTTAATGTCACTAGAACTCTGCAAAAGATCACTAGAACTCTGCAAAAGACTAGTCTAGATGGAAGCAAATCTGATTTCCGCACCCATGGTAACTGTTAGCTATACCTACCACAGTGATTTTGGTTCCACTGCTTTACGAGCACGTATAAGTATGCGCATGTACCGGATGAGTTTTCGGCGGTGTCGGATATCCATAGGGCAACCCTACAGTCCAGAGCAATGCCGTTTGCCGTATATTCTCTACTGAATACTACTATGGCACTGTAAAATCATATTTTTGCTTCAAAAACTGAATATTTATAGGGGTTTCACCTCCCGAGACTCGGTTTAATTATGATATTTTCCAACTGAATAAGTACATGGAATAGTAAAATGATACTTTAAGTTTCGAAGATTGAAATTTTCTTTCTGTAGGGGCGCTCAATCGGTGTTTGCACAAAGGCGCCTGACACATCCGTCGCTTACAATCTGCTGGAACAATGTGCAGATATGATCTGTCTGTGACGGGACCTTGAGCACAAGGGCACGGAACTTAATGTTGTTTTACTTAAGCGACTCAGTTTAACGTCACTTTTCCTTGAAAAATGTAATTGAAAATACCTACAATATAGTTGCCAGCCATTTTTTAAGTGCCTAAGAGAGTTCCTGTACTCTCAGAGCTGAAGCTGTAATGAGTAAAATATATCCCTGCAGGCTGCAGTCATAAAATTTTATGTAAAAGCTCTATGCAATCTCTACAAATGAGAGAATTTCTTGCTTATCCAGTACCTTACACTCTTAAAATTTTGGTCCAACATTTCACCAAAAATGGTACAGTGGTCGCCGCTTATTCCAGTCACATCGGGACGGACTGAGATTCACCGGAATAACCGAAATCCGCAATAAACGGCGAGACTAAAGTAAAAGTTAGAGAATTTAAGAAAAAAAAATCAGTTAATTAAATTAAAATTTATGAACTGTATTAGTCAATAGCTTAACGGATGCACATATTTATTATTGAATAAAGAAAAAACAAGTGAAAAAATACCTATGTACATTAATAAAATAAATAAATAATAATAAACAAAACAATTACGAACTTCTTGGGGGGGGGGGATCCGAAATTAAAGGCCGTTTTAGGGGCATGGTGTCATGTAGCGACTATTTCATTTCATTTAATGTTGAAAAGAAGTGATCATTTCCGATGTTCTCCTCAAATGCCTGCGTAAAGTGTTTATACTCTATAGCTTTCAGCAAATCTACTTTTGTGACACGTATCCGGTTCGGGCGCACATTGTTGTCATCATCATCATCAAGTGTCTCATTGCTTTCGGGCATCGAATTGATCCTTATTTTTATTAAAATTATGTTAAGTGTATAAAAAATTGTTTTAATTGAATTATCGTAACACCCCAACACAAATATGAGCCGTCTTTGACTGGCTTTCACTTCGCCCAAAAAGCTAATTACGTCGAAATTTTAAATAATCTCCAAGATTACTTGACCGGATAAAGCGGCACTTACTACCGAGTTAACCAGGGCAGTTTCACCATTTCGTTCCGTTTATACCGATTTTCACCGGAATGAGTGGTGACCACTGTACTAGGAAAATTGGCTCCATAAGATGGCGAAATCTAGTGCCAACATTTGGTGCTCAAGTTGAACCATAAGCTTATATGTTGAATCATGAATGATCCTTACCTCCACTTATTTGAAAAAAAAGAAAACGAAAAAAAGAAAGAAAGAAAGAAAGGGGAAAATAGAGAGAGAGGTTGAAAGAAAATACTGCAAAGCTCCGATTATCCGTAGGCTAATTAACCGGATCGGTCAAGCGTCCCCCACCTTCTCAAAATAAATACATAAATGAACGAACATTTATATTTTGTTTAATCAATGTCGTCTCGTAATAAATTCTGCTTTTTGGTCGAAGAAATAAATTTTTGGGCATATGTTTGCATTAGCGTAGCTTTGTGCAATCAATCAAGCTTCAGTTAAAATATCGTATATTCCTTAAGAGCATGATATAAACACTATAAGCATAAACAGTATTCAGGAAAAAATTGGCTTTTTTTTTGTTGTTGTTCTTAATAATTAAATACTTTGACTTTTCCATGGAGTATAACCACTAAAAAAATAATAATGTATTTAAAAAAGTGCATCATTATTTATATACAATTTCCGAGACCCTGTAAAAGAACTTTAACTATTATTTCCATCCTTTAAATTAAAAGTAAACTTTTATAAATCTCTATATACTTATTGTATTGTGTTTGAAATAAATTGATAATCTCTCTAAACTTCCATTGTCCGTAATTTGTGTTGGAACTCTTTTGAATGATGTTGCATACACTCATTTCGATGGAATTCTTTATTTTATAATTATTAACAGGCGCGTAGCCAGAAAATTTTTTCGGGGGGGGGATATGCGCCTGGAAAATTTTTCGGGGGGGGGGATATGAACTTATATGTGTATAAATTGATGGAATTTCATCACTAATCAAAATTTCGGGGGGGGGATATATCAGGATATCCCCCCTGGCTACGCTCCTGATTATTAATGATCCATATCAATTTTGTTCGCTTTGAAACAGATGAATATCTCTACATTAGGTTTCAAATAACGGCTGCTCATAGGTATGTATTGGAATTCTTTTGCGTGCTCCTGTAAACAAACTACAAATGCTAAGTACACCATATTCAATATTTTGTATTGCGATCTATTCTTTATGCACCGGCAAAATTTCAAGATAATTGAATGTCTGAAAGTGGATGAAAATCGAGTCACATGATTCCATTACGTTCATATATACAGGTGAAAGCAATGAACGCGTGTTGAAAAAAACCGCACCACTATTAATGTAATCTTGCGAGAGCCTGTAAAGGAACTTTGAACATTATTTCCATCCTTCTACTGAAAAGCAAAACTCTCTTTAAACGTCTCTATACTTATTATAATGCGTGTGAAACAGATAAATGTCTAACGTGTGATAACCCTAATGTGCTGAAATTCTTTAGAGTGAACCCGTAAAAAACCTACAAATGTTACATATATTATTTTCGAGGGAGGGCCTCGTTTTGCAATCCTTAAGGGCTAGCTGTCATTTTTTGTGCACTGGACGTCACTCCAGGGGATGAGAGGAGTTTTTTAATGGCCAATTTGCACTTGCAGGGTATTGTAATCGAAATGTTTATTGGCCGGATTTAGGGGAAGGCAACCAAGACTCAGTGGCGGGGTAAGACAACAATTAGCAGTGGGCAGGGCTAGTTTCCGAGACCCCCCTAACCTACTATTTTATGTGGCAATTTTAGGGGGGGGGGCGGTTTTCGTTTGAAAAGCTCATTCTCATTGTAAATCTTTTTTTTGGTTATATTAAATAAAAGAGCACTATTAAAAGTTATATTGACATCATTTGATTTTAAAAAATGACAATCTCTTCATTGAGAAAAAATATTTTGCCATTTAAATACAACATTCAGCAATGTGGGGTCGGAAGCGTCTTTTTCATTTGCCTGTTAATAGTAACATTAATAATTAATCCTGTAACAAAATACAATTCGTGCTTCAATGATCAATCCTGTAATCAATATGTAATCCATACTTGAATAATCCATCCTGTTACTAATCAATTTTAGTCACGTGCTTTCTGTGGAAGATCCATTTGTTTTTGACAAACCCGGATCGGAAAGTTCACTATTATTATTCCAAAGTGAATATTAACAGGTACGTGAAAGCGACGTTTCCGACCAGAGCCTGATTATGACCAACTGGGGCCCCGGGCATTGATGAATTTTCATCCATGAAATTTGTTTTATTTTTCATAAAATTTGGGTCTAAAAGAAGACTATTTCAGAACAACATTTGAAATTGCGGGCCCTTTCGAGGCGGGGGCCCTGGGCAAAGTCCCGATTTGCCCATGCGATAATAAGGCTCTGTTTCCGACTGCTATGAGATTTTGAACCATCTTCGTTCCGTATACTACCCCTTACATGTGTTTACAAGAGTTCAGAATCACCCAGCATATAAAGCCATATTTTTCAGCTTGAGAAATGAAAATTTAAAAATCACTAATGACGTTTTAGTTTTTGACGGATTGATTTCGATTTCGAGAATTTTAAATATAAAATAGATCTATATTTCCCTCCTCACTCGTACGTCATTCTAGTTCGGGTAAGCCCGCAGCGCAGGCCCCAGGCGGGGTCGCCGCGACTGAAGAAAGAGAGGAGAAAGCAAGAGGGGGTTTGGGTACTGGTTTTCGTGACGTCACAAGAAAGGATGGGATTTGGAACAGTTTGCATTGAGTTCAATGGAAGAAATGGAATTAATAATGCCAATAAATACGAGTAGTTTAATTTTTTATGACGCATTGAAATAGCATTTTCGTTTTACAACACTTTGTTCCTAAATAATAGTGAGTCAACAATATTTTTTGTCAGAAATTAATGAAATAAATTGGTACTGAATTTAAAGCAGTTTTAGCATTGTATGCAGTATGTTTTGCATTTCGGGCTAGCAAATACATTCTAAATAATATAATGGTTACTCAATGTTATCATTTATCTAAAATAATATGTATATGGATTAAATTTATACGTTGTATAAGCATAAAGTCATATTTTAAGTAAGTAAAAGTAAATATATTTTTAAGTAAAAATAATAATTTTTATTAATTTTACTTAAAAACTGAAATACATTATTTAGTTTTGGTTCGTTTTAATAAGCTTTTTGAAAGAATTGATGTTAAAAATATCCAGATTCATAAATAGTCATCTTAAGCCATTTCGTGACGTCACAAGAGAGGATGGGATTTCAAAGAGTTTGTATTGAATTCTATGGAAGAAATCTGATCAATAATGTCAATAAACACTAGTAGCACGAGGAATATAATCAGAAATTTCCACAATTAATATTTTAAAAACTTGTACAATACATACTATATATAATTATGTTATACAGACTCCTAATGTCAAATTTTATTAGAAGCAATTAAAGCACAAAAAACAAGAAAATAAAAAGTAAAAGCTTTTACCCAAACCTTACAAATACTATAAAGTTTTTCATGAAAGCACTACAAGTGTTTGCTTTAATTTTTTCTAGATAAGACTTTCAAATATCACATTGAGACATTTGAAATATACATAATTAAATATTTTTAAAAATTAGTGAGTATAACTCTTGAATATGTAAAACTGCCTAAATGCTCTCAGGGGTTTTCATGTAAAATATATTGCAGTAATACATATACTTTTTTGTTATTGTTTTTAGCATTGCAGTAATACATTTTCTTTTTTGAGTTAATTTCCAAATCTGTGTTCATACTTAATTTCAGAATTTTCAACAAATTCCGATAAACCGTTTAGTTGGAAATATTTCTTTAATAAATACCTTCTATATTTTTGTTTTTCTAAGTATCCAGCAAATAGATTTCTCTCTCTCTCTCTCTTTTTTTTTTTTTTTAATAAATAAATCAACCATGAGATCCGCATTGAACCTTAAGCTACTTGGTATGTGCAGTGGAAGGGGATCTGCGTTTAATTTATAATTAAAGGTGAAATTTTCTTAACATAGAATTGCCATGAAACTCTTGATACATTTCTTAATTACAAAAGAATTTATATTTTCCTTTGCATTATTTTTTTCGGTTTCCTCAATATCTTTTTCCTAAACGTTTTCTCTTGTTTTAGTAGGATCAGTTCTTTCTTGTTTTTTGGTAATATCGGATATATAGGCTGGTAAGCTCGAAAAAATGCACGGGATAGCATTCGGTTCTAATTTATAATGCTTTCTTTTTACAGTTAAAAGTGCCCCATCTGATTTTAAAATAGCATCGTCTTTTAAAAGATCTTCATCTCGAAAATGCTCAATACAAACATACGCATTTTTTCCTGGGGACCAATTTTTTCTTGGAATATTTTTAGTCCATTCGGCCCGCTTTTCTTCGTTTTTTGGGAAAAGTGAAAACTTTTACATTTTCTCCTCTTTTGTAATTAGCTTTACTTACAGCCTGGGACGCAGCAAACGGAAGCATAATGATTGCTAGAACAAAAGAACAGAAATCAATAAAACTAACGCAAAATACGGCAATTTTATATTTTTATGTACTCTATAGCTTAATAACTATTATCAAGTATGTCGTATTAAGAATAGAGATTGCTGACTTACCATTAGTATCCATAAAAGGCACAAAACATCTTAGTTTCTTCTACTTTTCCGTATGATTCTAATGCTTTTAACGGAGAAAAGTCCATCCTCTCTTGTGACGTCACAACACCTCCACACGTTCAGTACCAAGGCTCGCCTTGTAATTGTCTACTCTCCCCCTCCCTTCCCGGGGGCTCCGCCCGAGGACCCCAAAGGAGCCAGTTCGGGACATAGGACATTGATCCATAGTCTACTAAACCCTAATCAGGCAACAAGATTGACTGCTTTAAGCACAATTATTTTTAAAATAGGTTAATTTATTTATTTATTGCATCGCGTTATTTAATTTTATTTTGCTCTCTCATAATTTCGGTGCATAGTGATAGGATGGGACATTTTTACAAACCTTATTACCACTGCAATAATATTCTATTAGACGGATAGCAGAGTTTCAGAATGTAGTGGTGTCAGAATAACAGAGACCTTTAAAATACAGTCCTTTTATTAAAAACTAAAAACATATTACCAATGCGTTAGCTTTAACAGCTGCAGTGATCATTCACTATCCGCCACACAAGCAAGATCGTACATCCTTATATACATCGGTAAAGGTTTTACATAAAAGATGCTGTTGCAGAAATACTCTGCTTGTTTCTTGGGTTCGTCGTCCTAAGTTTAGTTGGTGTAGAAAGTTCTAGTAAAAAGTCACTTGTCAGGATGGAACACAACTTTATTGCTTCTAGAACTTCGTGGAACAATCATCCATACAAAATTCACAAGCACAATCTAACAGTAGTGTGCTTTTACCAGCCCGCTTAGATCAGAAGCTTTCAGAAATGCTGTAATTCTCACATAAAATAAGACACATCCACAAGTAAAACTTCAGTGGAAATATTCGAGGGATAACACTGAGTCCCTCAAGACTCAGCAATCAAGAATTTACACACAGCACTTAAAAACAGCTTCATAAACAAGTGCGAAACACCGCTTCTATCACAGAGCAAAGCAGGCGTACTCGCTGAGAGAGCTCCATTCACACACTTTCGACGGGAGCAAACCAGTGGCGACCCGTGGTCAAAAATGTTAGTGCAGCCGGAAACATATGACCCGTCCCCCCCCCTCCCCTTCCGGACAGGAATGGAAAATCTTTGTTACTGAATTCGAAAGCTGGCGGATTAAGCCCTCACCCAGGATAAAAAAAAAAAAAAAAAAAAAAAAAGATTAAAAAAAAAGAAATTGCATAAAAATGTAAGAGATCCTATTTTACTTCCATAAAATGGACATAAATTTCAACCAGCCGCTCCTCAAAATTGAATAATCCGTGTCTGATTCGAAGTTTCCTCAGAATTTTCTTTTGTAATGATAACTTGAGAAGAAAAGAAAAAAAAAAGGGAAACTTACTTATTTTTTATAAGTCAAATCAATCCTCCTTTCTTTTAAACTTGCGAATCAGTCAGTGATGTCCTCATAAAAAGGCGTTGTTTTAATTCAGATATTAATTTTAAAAGCTCTTTAAAATTCCCCATGTTTAAAGAATTTTCTCGCTCGCCATGTCCTCTAAATGCCAGTTCTTGCTTACTTAAAAAGAATACTGCTTTGATGGGTAATTGCATGAATCGTCTATTCAGGCATACCTTCTTGATAAATTCAGCAATATAAAGTCGAGAGTTTTCCTTTAATTCGTCAGCAATTTAGCTCCCACTTCTTATCAACTCCTTAAATTTTAAAGAATTTTTTAAATGTTCGATTGAGCTTTCATGTGTTTTACATGCTCGTTTGATGGTGGTTAATCCATCCTGTCCAGTACCATTCCAAACGCTCTTTTTTATCTCAACGATTAAACACGGCCAACAAAACATCTTTTTTTTTTGTAAATAAAAACTGCCACATAGCCACGACCACGAGAATAGTGCATATCATGATGAATGGAAGCTACGACCATGCTGAGACGAACCTGCTTTTTTCTTATGAATGGACAATTTTGGTGTCGGTCTATTTTCTTTTAGTGGTCGTCGTTTATCATCTTCTTTCCATGTGTTAAACGGAGTTTCAAGCAACACGCAAACTGAATAATAACGGGGCTCCATGTTTCAAAACGGTTAAATCATAGATTCCAATAACACATGGACACAGTAACAAATAAAGCGAAAAACTTTCAACCTTCCCAGACAAAAAAAAAAAAAAAAAAAAACAAAAAACAACTATTGTTTCCGTTAGAACGGGCTAGAACAGCGGTTCTCAACCTTTTAACGTCTCCCCCTCCCCCTCACATTTTTCAGCATACATTAAGTTATTTAATCTTTAATAGTGAACATTTTAAGCGAAAATGGATATATTTTTGAGTAAAAATGAGAATAAATAAGATGATTTTTAAAAACATGCATCACTACTAGCTCTTTAGTTTTTCTCGCACCCCCCCCCCCGCAAACGTTCTGCGGGGGCGCGCTCCCCTCAGGTTGACAAACGCTGGGCTAGAACATATATTCTCTGTGTCTTATTCTCTCCCTCACTTCTCGTCCGAGCCAATCAGTTAGTTGAATTCACGAGTGCAGCCGTAGTCAGAAAACCTTTCTTCAGCTGAGTCTTAGCTACATACCCCCTATGCTATCCTATGCCGGAGAGACTGCTTACATAGTCGTTACCATGGCAACGGTGCTGCCAATTTCTTTATCAGCTCTGAGGGCTGTACCAACGACTTTCGCAGTTGAATTGCGGGAAGATTAAAGTGCTTTTTAGAATGAGCGATCCGGCAGTTACTACAATACGTTTTCTTTTCTTTCTTTTTTTTAAATTTTTTTTTAAATTTACCATAGGAATTCCATAATTCTAATCTGAATTTAAGAAAATTTATAGAATAAATTATTTTAAAGTATGTGCTGATAATTTCAAGTGCAGCCCGGCAGTACTTGCTGTATCCCACGAGCCGCCACTGGAGCAAACTCATACTGAACTGGGGCCGATGAAACACGCCGGTATTTATAGAGGAGGTAGAAGCTGGGAGCAGCTTCCAGGAAAGTATATTTCTCGACGATTCTACATAAAGCGGGAATTTTGATTACGTCATAGAAAAGAAATGTTAGGTTTTTATGTGTTTTTAATGCAGGAAAACAAACTATTAGGTCCCATTGGGAGAAGCGCGCCAAATGACCAAAATGTCGCCACGCTCGGCGACTTTTGGCGAAATATCGCCAAATTTGGCGCCAAAAATAAGTCCCCAAAACTGAAGAGATCGAAGCCCTAGGACGAATATTTCTCGAGATTCTAGAATCCCATAGAAAAACAATGGGGAAACCGAAACCTCCGTATCTCCGGTTCTAGTTGACCGATTTTGATGCAACAAAAAGCAAAATTTATCTATTTGAAGCATAGAATACGAATTTTGAACTATTTTAAGCCCCAGAACAGCGAGTCGCCCCAAAAATTCGTAATATTGGCCCCTTCCCAAGGACTGCACGTCCCGGGCAGTACAATCCCCAGTTAGGAGGTCACACAAATATCTGCAGTGTATAACATTTAACAAGACCTTAACAACACAATAAGCAAATACACACTAATAAATAATAAAAATAATAAATAATTTCACACTAATAAGTAATAAACATCATAAACAAATACACATTAATGAAAACTAATATATCACAAATATGTACACTAAACATGGCGTAAGTACTGAGTAAAAGAGAGTTGAAGGAAGAGAAGAGAAAGACAAGAAAGAAATGACAGATGAAAGAAAGGAGGAATTACGCCATAGTGACCATGGTCTAATATTCAAATGACTAATTACCACCGCGGTAAACGGCTAGCCGATCGTAATGTACAACTCTTGGTTTTGGGTTAGGGTACTTACGAATCTGTACGATGACGTCATTCAGTCTACTTAGGACTGTGTAAGGACCGTCCCATGGCGATTGAAGCTTGAGAGACAGGCCTTTCTGAACAAAGGCCAAACTTTGTCACCTGCGTTGAACTCGTGTCCCGTAGCCTTCGTATCGTAGCGAGTCTTCATCTTCTCCGTGTTCAGGTTGATCCGCTCCCGAGCAAAATGATGCACGTCTTCAAACCGTACCCGAAGATTTTCCATCTACTCCTCAGGCGCTGAAGGCGTATCTGGAGGGCGGCCAAACACTAGATAGGCTGGAAGATCTCTTCCGAATAGCATCTGGGAAGGTATGAATCCGGTAGTCTCATGGACGGCACTCCTATAGGCCAGCAGGAAGAGGGGGAGTTTCTTGTCCCAGTCCTTTTGATTCCTAGACACCAGGAGCGAGAGGTTGTTCAAAATAGTGCGATTAAACCTCTCCACCATGCAGTCGGATTGTGGGTATAAAGGGGTAGTCTGGGTTTTGTTTATTCCGAGAAGTTGACATAGTCCTTTGAAAACTGCAGAAGTAAAGTTCGTTCCTTGGTCGGAATGAAGTTGCAGAGGGGTTCCATACCTGGAAATGCATTCTTGCACCAGTACCTCTGCAACGGTCGTAGCCTCTTGATCGGGAATAGGAAACGCTTCGGGCCATTTAGAGAAATAGTCAATGACAACTAGGATGTATTTGTTGCCATCCGAAGTTGGCGGAAGAGGTCCCAGGATGTCGTGTGCAATCCTCTCAAAAGACGCTCCTACATTATAACGATGTAGTTTTCCACGGCTTCGTTTCTTCGGGCCTTTACAGGCGGCACAGGCGTCACAAGTTTGATACCACTTTTCGACATCGCCTCGAGCCCTAGCCCAGTAGAAGCGCTCGCGAACTTTCAGCAGGGGCTTCATTATGCCAAAATGACACCCAGTTAAGCCATTATGCAGCTCCTCTAGAACCTTCGAAATCCTTGAACTAGGGAGTACTAACTGCCATCGAAGCGTCTTGTCGTCGTCCGACTCCCATTTAGGATACAGGACTCCATTTCTCGGGCGAAGCGAATCCCACAAAGCCCAGTATTGTTTCGTTGCTGGACTATATGACGATATTTCTTGCCAGCTGGGCTTAGCGCTAGATTTTTCCAAAAATTCCACCATAGGTTTGATGTCGCTATCTGCTAATTGGTCCACCCGAACATTTTCGTCACTCCAAGGATCTTGGGATGGTGCCGATGATGAAAACCTGGCGGACAACGGGGTGTTTCAGATGGTAATTTTTCTCTGCCCTGGAGCAATAGCGAACACGTCTACGCAGGGCCCTCTTGACAAAGCATCTGCATTTCCATGAGATGCTCCTTTCCGATGACGTATCCCGATGTCATATTCTTGTAATCGCTGTATCCACCTGGCTATCTGGCCCTCTGGATTCTTGAAATTTAGAAGCTAGATTAAAGAGGCATGGTCCGTTCGGAGCAGGAACTTTCGGCCGTACAACTAATAATGGAAATATTCCACGGCCTTAACGATAGCAAGAAGTTCCTTTCTCGTAACACAATAGTTACGTTCTGCCTTCGAAAGGCATTTACTCCAGTAGGCAACGACATGTTCTAGGCCATCTATTTCCTGGGACAAAACTGCTCCGAAACTCTCCTTACTCGCATCTGTGTCCAGGATAAATGACTTGTCAGGGTAAGGATACGACAGGATCGGCGAAGATGTTCGGGCCGTCTTGAGTTCGTTGAACGCATCCTCACATTCTGCAGTCCATTGGAACTTTTGTCCAGTCTCGGTCAATTTGCGAAGTGGTCTTGCAATTTGAGAAAAACCCTTCACGAATTTTCAATAGTAAGTACGCAGTCCGAGAAAGCTTCGCAGCTCATGGGCATTCTCAGGACGACTCCAGTTCTTGACTGCGGACGTCTTTTCGGGACCGGTTCGGACTCCGTGGGCAGATATTATGTGCCCGAGATAACGTACTTCCCGACGAAACAGGTTGCACTTGGATGGACTCAGCTTCAAGTTTACCTCCTTCAATTTCTGCAGCACCTTTCGGATATTCTCTAGATGCTCTTCGAAAGTCTTTCCGACGATGATGATATCGTCCAAGTAAACGAGACATACTTCGTAGGAAAGTCCTCTCAACACTGTCTCCATTAGACGCTCGAATGTAGGCGGTGCGTTGCAGAGTCCAAAAGGCATAACTTTAAACTGCCACAATCCTTGTCCCGTGGTGAATGCAGTCTTTTCACGGTCATCGGGATGAATTTCTACTTTCCAGTAGCCACTCTTCAGATCCAGAGGGGAAAACTATTCTTTTCCCGATAATGTGTCCTCGTCTTTCTTGGTAATATCATTAAGACGTCTATAGTCAACGCAGAACCTGGTGGAAACATCCTTCTTTCGGACCAAAACAATAGGCGAGGCCCAGGGACTAGTCGATGGCGTCATCACGCTGCATCTCCTCTAAAAGTCTGCCCACCTCTTCTTGCTTAGCAAACGGCAGCCACCTAGGATGTTGCTTGATGGGAGAATGGCTGCCTGTATCTATCCTGTGTTGCGTTAACCTCGTACGGCCAAAGTCACCCGAAGTACGAGAGAAGAGGTCTTCAAATTCAATAATTATCTTCTCAGCAGCACTTCTCTGTTCTGCCGTTAACTCCATGTCTTGTAATAATTCCTTCGTCAGGCACTCGGATGATTTAGCTGTCGTTGGATTGCAGTTCTTATTAATGCAGGTAAATGGAGTGCATGTTGCCAACACTTCATTTTTCTTTATCACCTTCGACTTGTCAGTCACGTTAGCTACTCTAACAGGAATGTTAGTTTTCGACAAGTCCACAAGTGTTGCTCCCACAAGTACTCCTCTGACAGCATCACTATTGTTTGGGTGTTCAAGTAATCCAAACCGAAATTTATCGATTTCTTTTACTGTTCCAGAAATTATTGAATCAGCTCTTGGGGGAAGAGTGATATCAGTCTGGGATATTATTTGTTGAACAGGTAAAACAGCTTCATTTTTAATGTCGAACGCAGCTATTCTGAACGAAGCTCATTATTTTTAAAGTCCAAATTAAATTTGTGTAGCTTTAAAAAGTCCAGTACGTAATATTGGCGACATACACCATATGGTCGTATCTGGCATTTCCAAACGTAATTTCCACTCTAGCTTTTCCGCCCACTTCGATCTTGTCACCTGTCACAGTCTGGAGGGCCAGCGAGGGCGGGGTCCAGATAGTCTTCAAATTTAATTTATTGGCCAGATCTGTCCTTATGATTTTTACGTTTGCTCCAGTATCAATCACCATGTGGCATGGAGAACCATTAACGTATCGTAGTACGAAGAGTCCATTACTGCCGCCGTTCACTGATGAAATCTGTAAGACTTTTAGGTGAGGCTTCTGAATATCCTAAAACCTCCACCTCCGTTCCACAAGGTCGTCTCTATCCGGTCTTCTTTCATGGCCTTTTCTGGTGTATTGATTTTTTCGACCTTCACGACGACAATACTTTTGTACATCACAGTATTTTCTTAAATGTCCACCGCCACCGCACCTCCAACATTTAGCTTGCACAGACCTCGTGAGGGTGACCAACATAACAGTCGAAGATCAGTCGCCTCCCTGACCAACATCCCAGACAGCACAAACCTGTCCAGAACACGTTATATAGACAAGCTGACATGTCCATTAAACATCAAGGATTCATCCAATTCTCGTCCATTTTACGTCAATATGGCACTATAGGACGCCCATATGACGTCTTATAGACATGCATATGGACGTAATAATGGACGTGTTTGTCTATTTATAGACCTTTTACGGTCGAATCCTGGACATCAACAAAAACCATTTAATAATTTTTTGCTAATTTTATGTAATGATTAATTTAAATTTAACGTTGCATCTTTAATAACGAATTTTGTAAAAATATTCGTACCTAATTTTTTTAAACCAACCTTTAAGTACTTGCCCCGCTTCAGATTCGAACCCTTAACCCATTACCGCCCAACTTTTTTCAGCGGATTCTTAAATTCATGTTGATGCCAGAAGTGATGAATAAATTTTTGACATTTTTGTGGTTTGAAGATCGTAAATCTTTTTCTAAAAATGTGAATAAGAGAGGTAAATATTCTCATTTAAACTTATTATCGCTGCGTATTTTGTGGAAATCAGATTTATCATTCAAGAAATTAAACTAGGAATACAAACTAATCCTTAATATTTGAGTGACTTACAAATTTCGTGACGGTCTAAAAATAGATAGCTGGGCGTTAATGGGTTAATCATGGACTTCACAGTAGAGTGTGCTAGCCACTATACGCAGCGAGACTTGATCTGATGTGTCAAAATGTTGAAGTAAAGATTTTTTTAGTTTCGGACTGGGAACTTAGAAAAAAATATGCAGCTATTTGTTTTTGGATGTTGCGTCGCTAGAGAATTTTCTTATTTTGTATGAGGATATGAGTTTCTTTTTACACAATACCACTTTTATAGGAAATAATCATACATGAAAAGTATTTTAAATTTCAGAAGTTCCCGGAAAAAAACCAAAAAAAAAAAAAACCCTCTAGAATTTAAAAAGTTTTTAAACTTTTTTGGGGGTAAAATGTAATATCAATAAAAACATAAAGTATAATAAAGTATAATTCATGCGTCGTAAGTACAGTATTGGGTAAAATGAAAATCAAAGACAAAAAAGTAACTTTTCGGCCGAGCCGGATTACGCCTCATTCCACCACGCGAATTCCGTCAGTTCGAACCCAGCTCTCGCCCCACGCTCTCCCTTCATTGGCGACCCGGACAACGAACACGCATTCTCCTTCTCGCCTACAGCGACAGATGGCGCCAGCACCGCCCTCTTCCATCTCTCGCTCGGCTCTTCCAAAGTCCGCAACGAGCGGCAGCAACCTCTCAAAGTCCGCAACGAGCGGCAGCAACCTCACAAAGTCCGCAACGAGCGGCAGCAACCTCACAAAGTCCACAACGAGTGGCAGCATTCCATAACACTTGGAATATCGTTTGTCAGCCTCCGACTGACTCTCTAGGGAGGGAGTAGTGTGGCGGCACGAGATCACCTCCGCGCACACAACACCCGGCAATTGAAGGCCGGTCGAATAGGTACCTTTTGGCCGAGCCGGATTACGCCTCAATCCACCACGCGAATTCCGTCAGTTCGCACCCAGCTCTCGCCCCACGCTCTCCCTTCACACACATCCATTTTATGTTGTATCACTGACATAGTGTGGATCATCTGGAATACGTCCATAAATGGACTTATTCTGGATATTCTAATTCTAGTTGTGGTCTATTCATGGATATATTTTGGATTTTCGAGATTATGTCCATAAATAGATGTCTTATGGATGTCTATGTATAGACATGGATGTATTATGGATGAGTTGGATCAGAAATAGACATAAAAGGGACAAGTGTGTTGTCTGGAATAGAACGGCTCTTTATAACGTCGACAACACAATGTATGTTTGATCTCTTTTAAACGCTATTTTTTGCTGTAATTTTTCCTCGACCTATTTTCGACATTTCGACATCGGGAATACGTAATTTATACGTGTGTGCGTTTGCTGGGGTTAGGTCAACGACGTGCGATGGGACCCGAACCCGTGGGACCTTCACACTTCGCCCGTCTACCATTTCCAGTGACATAACCACTGTGCCATGGTGAGCCCTCCGCGCATGCTACACCTCAGCAATTGAAGGCTGTATGGGTACTTTTTACTCGGTCAGATAACGTCTTATCCTCGTGGAATTCACGAGATCAAAACCAGCTTCCACCATACGCTTCTCTTCATTCGGGAACCCAGAGGGGGATTAACTGTTGAAAGCACCCCAGGAAGAGGGATGTTATGGTGAATTTCGTAAATAATTGGCAGATGATTGTTTTTTAGATTTAATAATGTACGTAAGATTTAATATTTAATATAACTAAACATACTGCTATAACCCTAAAACAATAATGCTATGAATAATATTATTTCTTTAAAATTGGTACGATAAACTATTATTAATCCAATCAAATTTGTTAAAAATATCTCAGTCTACATTTTTGTCTTGCAAAATTTTCAGTAACATCGTCATAATTTAAAGATAGCAATAAGTTTGATTCAATATTAAGTATCGGCGACCAATGAGTAACCCAAGCAGTGCCGGATTAACAATATAGCAGATGTAGCAAATGCTACGGGCCCCGCGCTTTTGGGGGCCCCGCGCCTTTACCTTGTAAGTTGAAAGTTTTCCCCTCAAGATCTAGCTTTTTTGACACTTTCCAACAAGATAGAAAAGTGTTTAAGATTTCGGTTTGTCTGTCTGTCCGTCCTTGATATAACTCTCGTCAATAGGCATCGATTTCTACGAAATTTTTATAAGTTATTCTTATCTGCAGTACCATGTACCCTATTGTAAAGGATCTATGTAGCATTTATAGATTTTTTTCTACAGGAGCGCTGAAAATAGTCCCAATACATTGCGCTCTATGGGACGTTATTCTTTAAAGCGTATCATCCTATTAACTACAAGGGGTGATCAAATGAAAAGGTACGCAACGACACGGTGGGTACAAATGTAGACTTTATTCAAAATATACACCATCGGACTGAGCACAACGATCCCACTGATGAACAAGCTGCAGGATTCCTTGTTCCCAGAATTCCTGTGGCCGTGACGATACCCAGTACGTCGTCCGAGTTGAAGCGCTTCCCTTTCAGGTGGTTTCTTCAGTGGACCCAACACATCGCAGGGCGACATCTCCGGACTGTAGGGCGGATGGTCCAACGTCTCCCACTTGAACTTCGCCAGTTCCTTGGCGAAAACGGACATTCCATTTTCTCATTGACTTGGGGGACACACAGCCTTCCCAGTATACGGTCATCATCCTGCGATGAATAGTGTCCGGTTTTACACCTTCCGCTGTCAGAAATCGGATAACGCCTCGCTGCCCCTAAATCGTCGAATTTTGCAATGTGAACGCCATCCTGTCCTCACACACACTGCCGCGTCAATTGGACATAGGAGGGTGCTTTTTACAAAAGCTTCTGCTCTCTCCTGCGGGGCCCCCGCATGTTCCTATCCACACAAAATGCTCCAATCGCATTCCTAGATGTCTCGCTACGTGCTCTCATAGCTGCATGTGCAAATATGATAACGGTTAGGTTGTTGCGACGTTTCGTATCTTTTCATTTGATCACCCCTTGTAGTTGCGCTGAACCCTGACTTCAAGATAAAACTTTTTCCTCCATGACTGCAAAAAGATTACAATGTCAAGGACAAAAAGCCTAAGATCTTCTACAGCGTTTGTACGATCCGCTTGAAAATTTTCACAACTTCGTAAAATAATATAGATAACAATCTGTCAATTTTAAAAATCTGAAAATCCACCCGTTCCCTCATTTTTAAACGATTTTTCGCTATTTTCAGCACTATTTCGTTTCCGAGAGTCAAAAAAGTGAATCATTTGCGTGACAAAATGACTTATTTTAAATGAAAATGACATCATACAATTGGGGGATTCCAATACGTTTAAAATAATTTCTCCCGAGTACACAGTTTATTTTTTTTCCCCACAAATTAATCGTCTGCTGGATATTCGAATGTTTATGTATGCATAACGAAAGCTTTCGACTGCGAAAAGATTCCGCGCGTTTCCAGATGAGCATGAAATTCGATTTGGGTATGTAATAAAAATTGAATATGAGCTTATTTATTTTAGGTGAAAATTAAATATATTGAATGAAAGACAAATTTCCTTAAAATGTTTTTTTCTCGCGCCCGTTGTAATTGCCTCTACAAAAAGCTTTGACTTCTAGTTTTAGAGATATTCTGCTCTTTGAAATGAAACAAAATTGGATGTTATTAAGGATTACAAAATGAAGCTTTGCATCGAAAATAGTGTCTGTATAGATAAAAGTTTTTCTATACGGGAGCACTCAAATAATTTCAATACAATACGGTCAATGGCAGTTTAGAGACAGGCATCTATTTTAAGCATATAATACTATCCTACAATATGATTAGCTAATAATCCGTCGACGATCGTATGCCTCCTTCAAAATTTGCGCCAAATGCCGGCGATGTTGGCGACTTTTGCCATAAATTGCCAAATAGGGTGCGAAAAAATGCTTTGAAAAATGAACCGAACTTGGGGATATTTTTATTATTTTACGATAAATCGAAAAAGGTATTTACGTATTATCCCGACGGTCATTAGCACCAAACTATTTTTTCCTCAAATTTGCTGGCAAACTGTCGCCAATAGTAATCCGAACCATCAATAATTTCATGTGTCCGGCATTTATCTTGGCGAAAAAGTTGCTCGTCTTGGCGGATCGCCGGGATAATATGTAAGTACCTCGAAAAATGTCTAATGTGATTATATTAAGCTATGACGATTTCTTTGGGAATTTTGAAAATTCGTTACTGGCACTGTAATTAACTGATTTATTGTACTGTGTTTTGTTAAGGGCTATTTGCCTAGGAGTAGGAGGGGGTCTACAACCGACGAAAATCTGTTAATGCATTAGAACCCTTAACGGATTTACACGGAACAAAATTGCAAACTTTGATTCTTTAGCGCTTGGAAAATTAATTTGAGACTGTTAACTCTTAAAAGAATAAATTTCTCGTTCTCTGTGTTCGTCCGATACCATTATCTTCTCTTCTCTATCTCTATCTCTTCTCTACTTATTATAAAAGAAGATGTCTGTGTGTGGCTCTGTGTGTGGGTCTGTGTGTCGGCGGCGTTACGGACAAACGGCTACACCTAGAAACACCAAATTTGGCATTCGGGAAGATCTAAACATGAAGTTGTGCACCTCGAAGCGATTTTTTCAAAATTCGACCTAGAATTTTTTTTATTTTATGTTTTATGCGATTTTTGGCATTTTTTCTCACTTAATTCGTAATAACGGTGCAAATTACGCTCGCAGCAAAACGGCATTTGTATCATCGGATAGAGGAGAAATTTTTCTTTTAAAAACAGTTTGTTCTGAATACGTAACATAATTAACCGAATTTTAGGAATTTTTTTACTAAGCATCGACTTCGGCGAATTTTTCGTAAAATAATTTTAAAATTGTCGCCATCTTGAATTCTATCCGTCATAACTTTTTGATATTTTGACAAATCGTGAAACATTCTTTTCTCCCTCTTTTAAAATAAAAACGAAAAAATTATGTAAATTACATGATTTTTTACGAATTTTAATGCAGCCTAATGTTTATAATTTAATAGCATCAACACGATATTACGCCATTCATTACATTGCGATCGCGGCACGAGAACTTATGTTCGGTTGTTGCCACAGAAAGGATTACAAAAAAGGGTTTTTCCAACCAATCGAGCTTTGAAATGGGATATCGGAATTTCAATTCGCAAGTGAGGATCTATGACGTCAAATGCTTTAAGATACGTAAAAATTAAGCCATAATTTTAACTCATTTATTCCAGCTCTATTTTCAACACAGGGAGACGATATTTTGATTAAAATTTACTGTAGAAATAAACTAATAAATTCACGATTATTATTATTAGAAGTGGTATTTTAATCCGGCGCTTATTTAAAAATTGAAATGTCTTCACTGCTGAAAATGTTCATTTTAAAAGTTACAAAGTTCGTTTCAAAGCGCGATATATTAAAATTTTTCTATTTACTATTTTTATTTTTGGCATTTAATTATGGCGCAGGCGTTGCCTAACGTATGCATGCACGTTGCGAGTATAGTTTTAATTTAACGTTGAATTACGTTCCACCATAAAGGAGAGCTTACGGGATTACATTAATTGATCATGGCACGTGTTAATTTAATTGCGTTGCCACAAAAAGGATTAGAAAAAATGTTCTTTTTCCAACCAATCGATTTTTTAAATGGGATATCGGAATTTCAATGCGCAAGTGAGGATCTATGACGTCAAATGCTTTAAAATACGTAAAAATTACGCCACAAATTTAACATATTTATCCCTGCTCTTTTTTTAACACAAGGAGGCGATATTTTGATTAAAACTTACTTTAGAAATAAACTGAGAAATTCATGATGCCAACCGGGGTATCTTTTACGGTAGTTAAACAGTGACGTCATAAATTTTTAAAAATGCGTGAAATTTGTAAACTCTGCAACCCTAACGTCCTGTCACAGTTATAGCGATTCTAAATAGCTCCTCGAGATGACAGAGTTTGATGTTTTCAGTAGACAGAACTATGAAGGATTTATAAGATATCTTTATATTGGATACATGGATATTTAAGTTGGCACCGCTTGAATATTTTTCACCACGGTGAGATTAAATGTTTTGCGGTGCTAAATACGCCAATCCTACAAAACTATGCATAAATTAAATTTGTATGGAGAGCTTCCTTAATAGCAACTATTATGGGAAATGAATAATGTTTATGATAATGCGTAAATTGCTAAAGAATCGCCATAGAATATAAAGGTCCCATTTGTGCCAAATAATGTAATCTGTTTCGTTAAATTGAGCATTAAAGAGGGAGAAGCGAAGATAGATAGTATTAATATGCGTAATAGGTAGTATTGGTAGATTTGTAAGGATGATATGAATAAATCCCAATATACAACGTTAATAAATATTTCATGAAATTAAAAGTGTTCTGTTTATCCTTTTTCAAGGGTTGTTTCTCAACCAACTGAACGATAAGTAATTCTAATTTGCGTTGATATATCCCGCAGTAATTTCGACAGAGGAGATTACTTGAACTTTTTAAAAATGAAATTCGCAGCTTTTTTAAAATAAATAGTTGTTCATTTCTTGTAGTGTCTGAGGTATTTAATGCTACAACTTGAACCTCAAAACAGTATGATATAGAAATAACACATTTTGAAATTCAGGAGTTCTCTGCAAACCGCTAAGCTTTTCACTTTTCTGATCGCGAATGACATTGATGTAGTTTTTTGAGTCATGATATTGCAATGATGCCAAGTTAGTACTCATGACGCAAACTTTACATTATAAGTCAAATAATTTCGCTTTTATTTTAGCTTTCACATCACTGGAATTAAGTGGAATTACACATGTAAGGAACATTTTCGTTTCCTACCGTGCGAAGAACGGGCACGCAGCTAGTGTTGTATAAAAGGATTATTTATACATTTTTAACCTACCAGCAAGTTTAAGAGTTCCTTATGATTTCGGTTATTTGTCTGTTCTGATGTCCACCCATCCAGTGTTCTAACTGCTGTGGATATACATCGATTTGTGCGAAATTTATGTTTTTTCTATGTACAGTACCATGTACCATATTGAAAATGGTGTATGTAGTATTTATAGTTCTTTTACAGGCGAATAAAATCCAATGTATAGCACAGTCTAAAAAACAGAACGAAAAAATTAGAGGGGGTTCAGGGGGGTCTCCCCCTGTATCTGTTGATACAGGAATGACTGAATCAACAGTTCAAGATGTGTTCAAGATATGTGTTCAAGAATACATAAAATATGTATTCTTGAAAACATGTTTTAGAGATATTCGATTTTTGAAAGAAAACAAAGTTGGCATATATATTACTAAGGCTCTCAAAATGATGCTCTCCATTGAGAATAACGTCCGTATTATTAATAGTTCTACAGGAGCACTCAAAAGAATTGCCATACATTGCAGTCTGTGGCATTTGAGAGACACTAATACATTTCTAGCACAAGACAATGAGTATACAATTTTTATATTCTTCAGTTAAACGCTAAAAATAATTAAAGGTCTTTTACAGGGACTCATAAAATTGCATTTATAGTGATAATACAACGTTTATTATCTACGAAATATCGCCAGTTTTAACTAAAATACATCGCAGATTTGTCGCAAAAAAATTTTTTCTATTAGAAAGTGTTTTATAATCTCTGAGCTCGGCATGATTTATCTTTCTTTATTTTTTAAGGCAACAGGTAAATCTTGTAATTCTTTTTTTCTTTCGTTCTTTCTTCCTTTTTTTTCTTTTATCTTTTTTTGGATAAGACAATTTCTGTAGCTCTATATAGTGGAACTGTAAATCTGTTGTAGACAACTCATTGAAAGAATATATGTATAACTCGGCTGTTCGAGCCTCGTCAATGGGAGACCCCCCCCTGAACCCCCCTAATTTTTAGTTTCATGATTGCCATATTAAAACGATATTTATGGACTATGTCGTTTTATCTCTCATCTATCGTGTATATCACCTGGTAACCCAATGTTGAAATTTTTAGGATTGTAACCTATTGATAGGAAAATACATGTGATGCACATTCTACAGCTTAGTAAATATTGTAACAATAGATTAAAGCTGTTATGAACTAATAGTATTTAAATATATATAAAATATACATGTGATGTATATTCTACAGCTTACGAAATATTGGAACAATAGATTAAAGCTGTTGTGAACTAATTGTATTTAAATATATGAAAAATTATGTCGCTTTTTGGGACACATTTTCGGACAATTTTCAATAAAGGATTATCCATATCCTTGCACCACTCACCTATGGCCTTTAGAAAATGGATTCCTTACCAATAATGTTACATTTTTGTCTTTATTTGAAGAATGAATCCAGAAATAAACAAAATATAGAAAGAAAACTAAGTGCCGAAGCAAAGGAACAGGCTTAGGGTCTGATCAAGGGCGGATTAAAGGGAGGGGGTCGGAGGAGGCGACCGCCCCTCCTAAGAAAAATGAAATTAATGTAAACAATCCCAACTTACTTCCATAAAATCTATATATATGTATGTGAATCTTCCATCCAAGCCTCCACCCACAAAATTCTATTAATCCGTCAGTGGGCCGGATTATTCATTAGGCTGTAGTCTATCTGTCCCGATCATTTCAGGGACTTTTCAGTAACAAGTCGAATAATTTTTTTAATGAAGTTGTAATCAAACTTTTCAAAATGGCTCAATAGAACGGAAATATTTGTGGCTATTTCTGCAGATGTTCTCGGGAACGCGAGTTGACCTTCTGCATTTCTCCGAGAGCTGAGATCCACAGGATTAAGATTGTAGGAAAAACGCGCCCCATAATCAATAATAATCCTCCACGAAACAATAATTTTTATTTAAATATTGCACATAAAGTTATTTTATTTTGAAGTAAATATGAGGATGATATTTTAAACGGATGTTGGGCAGCCCCAAAGTTCTTTTGTTTTAGAGTAAAGGCGGGTGGCTTTGGCGAAATTCGAAGGTGTACTGGGGTGTAAACCATCTTAGAAGACTTTTGGTAGCTGGCTTGCTTTGTTTTTACTTAATTATTTATTTTACATTTTACAATATTTAAACAAAGGCGAATTATTTTTTAAAACAATAATTATATATAGAATGTAAGTCATTTTTTTAATAGTTGGGGAATCCACTATTACGATAAATTATCTTATTAATCTCGGAAATTACCACGTTAAATATAAAAGAATTGATTTTTGGCCGGTCGAAACCACAGGTCAAGAGCGCGAATGCCAGTACGTGTTCAAATAAAATAATTAGAACCGAGAGGATCTTCGCACAAAGACAAGACGGTCGGAGTATCCTAGAAGCCATAACCCCAGGCAAACTGAAAACAAAAAGAATTTTCGGATACTCTTGAAACACAAAGAAACTCACAAATTACTTGTCACATTTAAGATTATTATGTCTTGCAAAAACATTTGAACGAAATACGATAATGAATGTTTTATCCGAATTTTTTATTATTTATTATATAGATTATTTTATTTAGAAAAGATACAATCCTCTTATAAAGATTCTTTTGAACAAAATATTTTATATCATGTTAACGAGGATAAGTTGAAAAGTAATGCACATATGCTTGTAGAACACTAACGAAATGACCTTTAAAAGTGTTCCAAGCGGTATGTGGAAGTAACAGTCCCCCTGTACAAGCATGTACAGTTTAAATGCCTTCCGTGCATGTAGTTTATTTTGAATGGCGGAGGTATTATTGTGCTAGATCTATCTATCCCCAGTTCGATTTCTTATGAATTAACCCATTAAATAAATTAAGAAAAGTTAAAAATATGTAACCTATTATTAGTAAAGACCGTCCAGATAATGAAATAATTTTACAAGCATGTATTTTTATAGGGGAAAAAATAGTGTTTAAAGGCACAGTTTAAAATACATATTGATTTCGAAGGTTCTAAAAATTTTACAGAAACAATTATTATTTTATGTGTGTAAACTTGTCTAGTCATATGTTTGAATATGGGAAAGGTGGGAAGTGTTAGAAATTCCAAATATATATCCATGAACATTAACATTCATTAAAAAAACCAGCCATTAAAAATTATTCGTACCTGAGTTGTACGAATAAATAACTTTAAACATCGCCAGTCTCACTATCTATTTAGCTGCCCCCCCCCAACTTTATTTTGGCGGGCATTTTTTCCGCACACCAATTTACTTGGAGAAATTGAAACGTCTAGTGTTAACTCAAATTTGTTCATTTTGAATCAAGAAAATTCGTAAAAGTTGTGTTTTATTTTATTATCGCACAAAACCTACAGATTAGCTCACCCAAGGTGGAGGAAGGACTGGGATAAACCTCTCGCGAATATAACACGTGGGATCTTTTCGTTTTGTTTACATCTAATTAGCATTTGTAACACCATTAATTAGCACTAAACATAAATTGTAATATAATCAGCACTATTTATTTTCTCATTTAATTTAGCTCTACTACTTTAATGTGAGGGTGAACTCTTCCCCCTAAAATATATATATATATATATATATATATATATATCTGTAAAGAATGGCCTTATGCCATCCCTTGTTGGAATGATTGACGCAAATCCATTGGGGTTCTAGGTTAAATAGTTTATTTCAAAGTTCAGACAGAGGGCAGGAGTCGGGCCGGCGACCTTATTCGTTCCGTGGCTATCTTCTTACATCGCAGTCTAAAGGCTCGAAGCTAAGCTTTACGTTCCAAACTCCTAAAAAGCTAAGAGCGAAGTTAAGACGAAGCTCTCGAAATTTCCGCGTTCTTGCTTAAATATCCTTAGTTACTACACCTGCTGGCAGGGTGCAGCACGATCAGGAAGGCGTTACTCTCAAACGTAATTAGTTAACTAGATTGTCAATCAAGACATGAGAAACACCTGCTTACCCAGGAGTTCTAAAAGCACGTATTAATGAAACCACAGGAAAGTGAAGATATTGTTGAATCAACAATTTTCTCCTTATGGAACTTCAAAAAACGTCTCCGAGCGTAATATTTGTATGGCCGAGAAACAAACTTTACAGTAAGAGTAAAAGATTAAAAAAGGATTTTTCAAATAACATTAAATTAAATTAGGTTAAATTAGAAAAGTTTATTTTATTACATATATATATATATATATATATATATATATGGGTGCGTCACTGAGCAGGGGGCCCCTTGGTAACATTTGCTACGGGCCCCGCGCTGTCTTAATCCGGCACTGAACCCAAGGTTCGCAGTCGGCCCTACTTTTTTAAAATTCCTACCTTCATCAAAGTTTTATTTATATAGCCTAGTATTTTAATAGTTTGATAGGCGAAACCTTAACATCTAAAAGAAAATTGACAACTGTTGAAGCAGCAGAACATTTTACTTTATTATTTATAGAGGTGGGAATTAAAAAAATAAAATAGGACCGACTGCGACATATGGAACCAGAATAAAGCCTGTCTTTACACAAACGAATGAAATGTTTCTGACGCGGGTCTGCAACAAGATAGGAATCTTCAATAGCACACTTAAAAAACTCCTGAACAACAGTTATGTTTCTGGCGCTGGTGTACAACAAGATAGGTTTCTTCCCTAACACAGTTAAAAACTCCATAGTAACAGTAATGTTTCTGACGCTAGTATGCAAAAATATAGGAATCTTCCCTAGCATATATAAAAACTCCTCAGCACCAATTATGTTTCTGACGCTGCTCTGACGCCTCATTGTTCTGACGTCACACTTCACTGGTATATGGCATGATTTCACTGGCGCATTTACTGCGGCTCCGCAAGCTCGCAAGCAGGCAGATCACCAGCACGTTTAACCCATTTATGCCTAGCGTCCCTTTTTTTGGGACGGCATTTTCGCTAGTAGTCGAAAACGTTATTTATTTTTCCTAGCCTTTATTCGTGAGTATTGAGCCTCCACTCTATAAAATATTTAACATGACCCAGTATTATGTTGATATTTCGATTTTTATGCATCAGGATTTTAAAAGAAATCATCCCTTGTTCAAGAAGTTGACGTCAGAAATTGATCTATTATTTCTGTTATCAGTAAAAATCGAAGAAAGTCGCAAAAATATCCAGGCACAAATGGGTTAAAAACTCCTCAGCCCCAGTTATGTTTCTGACGCTCGCTGGTGCGCAACAAGAGAGAAATCTTCCCTGGAAGACTCAAAAATTCCTCAGCACGAGCCATGTTTCTGACGCTGGTATGCAACAAGATAGGATTCTTCCCTAGCACACTTAAAAACTCCATTGCAACAGTAAAGTAAAAGTTTCTGGAATCTTCTCTAGCACACATAAAAACTCCTCAGCGCCAGTTATGTTTCTGACGCTGCCGTGCAACAAGATAGGAATGTTCACTAGCGCACTTAAAAACTCCTCAGCAACAATAATGTTTCTGTCGCTGGAGAAATACAAGATAGGAATCTTCCCTGGCACACTCAAAACTCCTCAGCACTAGTTATGTTTTTGATGATGGTGTGCAACAAGATAGGAATGTTCACTAGCGGGTTTAAAAACTCCTCAGAACCAGTTATATTTCTGAAGCTGGTGTGCAACAAGCTTGGAATATTTATTTACACTCTGAGCATACTAACAAGCGAATTACAGTAAAATAACGCAAAAGCGCCCCCCTTAATCTTCAAAGAAAATCACGATCTATAGGGCGGATAAACATTAAAAATCGGAAAAATATAGCGTTCAAGCGCTCTCTTTATTTTCAAGTGAAACTGGATTCAGGATTCATACTGTCCGTTCCGTACCGCTAAGACTCCTCGATAACATCACTCAGAGAAGCAAAGCGGAGAGCATTGTTCTGACGTCACACTTCGCTGGCATATGGCATGATTTCACTGGCGCATTTACTGCGGCTCCGCAAGCAGGTAGCCAAGGGGCCCGTTCGAAAATTCTCCGGTTGGCTATGCACCGGTGCTATCGGTTGCGGTCATTCTCTGGTTAAGGGACGTGACGGTCGTCAACCGGTTTCGGTCATCCTCATCACATCGAATGATAAGCCAAGAAAACGTAAATAAATATAAGCAACACTTCTTTAATATCCGTAATAAACCACCTCGCTAGCAGGGTCATTCTGGTTGCGCTCTGATCACGTTGAGCAGACAACCGCTTCATGACCGAAACGTTTTCGAACGCGGTTATTTTTAAAGCTCCACCCAGCGCCCCGTCTTTTCGAACGCTCTGCCCATGTACCGGTGTCACCGGTGCACAACCGGTGAATTATCGAACGCGCATTTCACGGCTCAGTGTATGTATACTGGCCAGCTTGCTGGCTAATAATTTTTTATTTTATGTAAGTAAGTAGGTAGTTACTTATTTTTTTCTTTTAAAAACTTTCGCGCGCCTTTTTGAAATCTCGCCCCCCTAGGCACTAGAGATGAGTTCGGGCTCATTTTTTGAAGCCCGAGCCCGCCCGAGCCCGAGGACTGTTAATCCGAGCCCGCCCGAGCCCGAGCAATATTATTAAAGTTGGAGCCCGAGCCCGCCCGAGCCCGAAATTTCAGCTAAAAACAAATAAAATTAACTACTTCATTAATAGGATACAATAAATTTTGGAGCTTCACACACCTTCTAGTCCCCCGTGCCGCTATGTTTTTAAATAAGTACGTCTATTTATCCCATGAATCACTTTTTAAAATCTGTTTCAAGGAGTATGTTCAACAAAGAAGAAATTTTTCACGAGCCCGAGCCCGCCCGAGCCCGAACGCAATCGTGAATTACAGAGCCCGAGCCCGAGTCGGGCCCGGGCTCGGGCTCGGGCTTTCGGGCTCGGGCTGAGCCCGTCTCATCTCTACTAGGCACGCGCCTAGTTTACCTTAAATATAATCCACCACTGGGGGAACCGGGTGATGAACACGTACTCTCCTTCTCGCCTTCAGCGACAGATGGTGACGGATGACTAGCAAAAGGAAATGTGGGAAATAAATGTCTAAAATTTCTAGCTAAATATTGGGAGTAGTAAGAAGTTTTAAAGCGAATTTAGTAAGAAGCGTACTGCGAAATAGCGTACCAATCAGTACACCTCGTTTGTGTCATATCGTGATATAAATCAGTTTAGAGTTATCAAACCGAAGCAGAAGGTGGAAGAAAAGTTAAAACATAGTTCAAGTTTTGAAGGTCAGAGGTGTCATAGGATAAGACATTTATTCCGTCACTTCATTCTATACGAATTTTATCCACAATAAAATGCCTCAAAAGTATGTGAATCAATATGTTTTGTTTTGATGAAGGATGTTGTATCAAAAAGTACATGCGAGTATTGGTTTCGACGTTTCAAAAAGGGCGATTTTGATATTAGCGATCGAGAACTTGGCAGGCAGGGCTCACGGAAGGCTAAGCAAGAGGATTTACAAATACTGCTTGATGAAGATGCATTTCAAATACAAAATAAACTTTCTGAGCAATTAGGAGTGTCACAAAAAATAACTTCTAATCGATTAAATGCAATGGGAAAGAGTCAGAAGGCAGGAATAAGGGTTCCACATGAATTGAGTCAAAGGAACAAGAATGAGCGTGTTTTGAAGTGCATGAATCTGCTAAACAGGCAACACAGAAAAGCTTTCTTGTGGAAAATCGTGACAGGAGATGAAAAATGTATATATTATGAGAGTGCAAAACGAAAACAATATGGAATGAACCCCAGTAAAGCAGCAACATCCGGGGCCTGATTAACACTTTCTGATACTATAGGCACGGTATCATTTCGAGGCCCCCCTCCCACCTATTCCTATCTCATTCCACAGGTATAAATAACAAATATTGTAGTTTTGAGACCTCTAGACTTTTTTTACTTTAAGCCCGGGCCTTATGGATGGGCCTATTCGGTATTCAGGCCCTGGCAACATCAACGACAGAACGAAATATTTACTCCAAAAAAGTTCTCCCATGCACCTGGTGAGATATTATGAAGGGTTCACTGTACTACGGACTACTGGAGCCTGGTGAAAATATAACTGCTGAACGCTATAAACAACAATTGCTGCGATTGAAGCAGGAAATCGATAGAAAACGTCCATTTACGGGCAAATGTTTTCAGCCCGTCAAAATTGCATCATCACAATGCAAGGCCTCATGCTGCAAAACCGGTCAAGGGCACTTTAGTAAAGTTTTGCTGGAAAGTTTTGGAACATTCGGCGTAGAGCCCTGACATAGCCCCTTCGGACTATCATTTACTTCGGTCGATGAACAATGCCTTGTTTTCTGTACGCTTCCACACAGCGGACGAAGTTCGAAAATTGATTGACTTCTTCGCATCAAAAGATAAAGATGAATCCTTAAACGCTGCCGGCATCCATGCATTACCTGACCTATGGCGGAAGGTGCCAAAAAATAATGGAGATTACTTTGAAGAATAAAGATATTATTATACGTTCTAAATTGCATATTCATTTCTTGCGCATGCGCTTTAAAACTCACATAAGCTTTAAAACTTATTACTTGACTACGGTGACCAGATTTTTGAACATAGAATAGGGGACATGTCCCCGATTTTGAAACAAAAGAGAAAACTGGGGACATTTATAATTAATGAAATAATTAACAGTAATTTAATTAAAAACAATGCAAGAGTTAAAAATTGTCCCCAAATCCTGTTTTGCATTTTGAGGACAATTTGAAAAATTGGGGACTGTCCCTAGAAAAATGGGGACGTACCCAGAAAATAATTTCGGAGGGGGGTCCGACATTTCAGGGGGGGTCTGACTTATTGAATATCCTTATATTATATATAAATATACTCTCACACACATGTAAATATACATATAATGTGATAATTTAGGGGGGAGCTCGGAACCATTGGACTTCCCCCACTGGGTGCGGCCTTGGGGACCAGCATTTTCAGCAGTAAGAACTAGAACAATGCATCGTGACGTGAAACCAGTGAACGGGTAATTATATATTAAATCAACACAGTGGTGGAAATTAATAAAACTAGTTTCTTTATTGAAAAATTCTCAAGCAAGTACCTTCAGGTAACGCCACATCTATATAGACACGCCCATTTTTAAATAGGCGTGGCTTTTGTTTCTTGGATGTGAGCAATTCAGCTCTGATTTGACGGACACGTGATTGTGTTATTAACACGCATCTGCTTTTTTGCCTTGGCTGTCGTGAAAACTTTTACTAGTGCTCCGTTGGTTTCCTCCTACTGCTACTTGTGCTGAAGTTGATGTTTTATCAGCCGTGGTGCTTTAGTTGGGTTGGGTGAATTCATCAATTTATTTCTTTTTAGATTTGATTTAAGCCGTGATAGAAGATTCGTACGCACTTCTGCAAATAAAATGACTGAAACAAAAACCTACACTTTAGAACAAATTGCCGAGCACAACAACAAAAATTCAGTGTGGATTTTAATCCATGGAAATGTATACGACGTTACGAAATTTCTAGAGGAGGTTTGATTTTTGTTCTGCTCTTTATCATGATATGGCTAATCGTTTGCGCTTTTGAGTAATTTTCTGTATTTTCCTTTCTTATATTTGCAGCATCCAGGTGGAGAAGAAGTTCTGCTAGAACAAGCCGGTAAATAATGATTTTTAGAACATTATGCCTTTGTCTGCTTCCATTTTCGTTTATTTTTTATAGTTGTGAATCGTAAAATTTGTAAATATCAGTAATGTTAGATAATAGATTCACATATATAGTTTCACAGTTATACTGTATTGTATTTTTTCTGTGTTCATCTTATAAAATATTTTAGAAACTAGTAAATTGCACTAAAATTTTTAGTTTCAGTTTATTACCACTAGCATAAAGTAGTTCTTAAGTGGTAAAATTATTTGTTTTACAGTGGTATAAAAGTTATTTCACACTTCTAAATATTTTTTTCCCCCTGAAAAGTAGATTTAAATTGGCAGAGTTGTTATGTTGAAGTTATAACTGAGTTCTGTTTGATAATTTACATGTTATTAAAATTAGTGCCAAGATTTTTGGGTTTTATGTAAAATCAATGAATTATGTTAAAATTTTACTATGGAACATTTTAAAGTAATTTTGGTGTAGTTTTGTAACATCTGAGCATAAATATTTTAATAACCAATTCAATGTTTTCCTTCAGAAATGTGTTACAGTGTGCCTAAGTTCACTTCTAAAAATAGAGAAATTAGAATTCAAGAAAGAGAGAGGGACCCAGTCCCCCCACCCCCAACCCAGTTGTGTATATACTGGGTAGGCTTGTTAGTGTAATTTACAGATATGTATTTATTATTTGAATGAATGTTAATTGTAACGTCCATTAAAAAAAAATCGTTTAGTGTTTTTCAACACAATTTAAATTATTAAAAAATATTTAATTCTGATTTAGAATTGAAAAATGTATCGTTGGCAAGTGATCTTACTCAGCCAATTTTTTATTTTAAGATGAAATAATGATGCCAAATCTATATTAGACTGCAAATTAATTGTAAGATACAGGTCACCACTGGACACCATGTCAAACCAACAGTGATTCAGACTTGATGTCTCAGATTTTCATAATATTTGGTATTCAGGAATATATCATTGACATGAAAAAATACCAAATTTCAGTTATGTAGCACAATTAATTTTGAAGTTATTAATTTTTAAAGATTTAAATTTTTATGAAAAAAATCATATTTTGGCTCCTTTAGATGCCCATAGGCTGGCAACCAGTGATGGTATAAAGCTCAGAGTGGTCTAATTTTACAGCTGTTGAATGGGGCTTTAATATGATATGCCACAAGATAAGGGTTACAATTTAAAAAAAATTGAAAATTCTAAAATTAAGTTTTAAAATTTAAGTTTCTCAAAAAGTGGCAATTTAAAAAATTCCAAAATATTATCAAATATAGTTTGTAATATATTTGATATTACAAATGTATGTTTATACAATTCTGTATGTTTATACATACAGAAAAATTCTATCATGGGATCTCAATGGGATCAGGAGATACTGGGCTTCAGAAATACACGTGTTGTGAAAAATACCAGAATTAGTATCGTTTAGAAAATTTTGAATATTTCATTGAATGAAAAAAGCAACACATTTCAATGAAACAAGCAAAACACTGCATTCTTGTATTGAGATTTTGGTGTACTTGAGGTCTTCAGAATTTGTTTATTTTTAATTTTATATTCTAACACCAGTGTTTGTTCAGTTATTTTTGTTCATTTAGAGTAGTGTTTCTCAACCTGTGTGTTGCGCGAGATTGTCTAATGTGATGCAAGGATTTTGAAAAATTATTAAAACTGTGTGGTGTCGTATCAGCATTATGACATTTTCTATTTATCATGTGCTGTCTTGTTCACTTTCATTGAGTTCTATTTTATTGGTGGGCAGCAATCCCCAGTGACTGTCGCCAACCATTTTGCACAATCAACAAAGCAAACTCAAGTAATTTTAACCAATTAAAATTGTGCATAAATTACACTAACAAAAACAGATAAAAACATCAAACTCACTACAAAATAATTCAAAAATCTTAAACCATTAGTCCATATTTAACCTAAAAAAACTTAGGTGATTAAGCAACCTAGTTGTACAGCTAATGTAAACTGGAACTTTTTGTTCATTGCTTTAAAAAAAAAAAAAAAAAAAAAAAAAAAAAAAAAGTTTAGTGAGTAGCAAAGTGCTGAGTGAAATTGTTCATAGAGAAAACTTTTAATTTTCAAGAATGTTTTTAGTGAAATGAGCTTTTAAAGTCAAGATGTCATTCCCCTCCTGTAACCAAGTTATGTTTGATTTACTATTGATATTTTAATATTATGCTTCTAGAAAATTTTGCACAATTTTCACAATACCTAAAAAAGCAAATTGGCACAAAAGTGACGTTTAAGTTGAAAGCCAGCTAATATGTTACCTTCAGATGCATTAAAGTGATCCTCGCTCAAAAAAAAAAAAAAAAAAAAAAGTTACTAAGTTTTAAAATTTATCGAAAAAAAATTACATTTATTGTTTTAATCATTGCCGATCATCTTACTAAATTTAATTCTATTTTCTTAAGCTGTTTTTGAGGGATGCAAGAACAAGTGTTCACACAATTTCTCAAAATCCATGAAATATTTAAAGCAATTTTGGCATCTGTAGTTTTACTTAAACACCTAGGATGATTCAAAATTTATTCTATTTTATTGCCATTTTTTCAGGAATGGAATGAACATTTATTCAATTTTCACAAAAAAAAAAAGGCTCAAAATCTATATAAAAAAAAAAAAATTTGGAAGTACTTTCATGCTTATAGTTTGTAACCACCTATCATGTTAAATTTTATTTCTTTCACTTCAGTGGTTCATTCGCTCATATATGTATTAGTGATGCAACAGACATCAAATTGGCCAGATACCAAATATCCGGCCAAACTTTCAACCGGGTATCCTGCAGCAGTATGGTTTTTTTTTTCTGTTTTATTTTCATTAGTTTTCTTAGATCATAGATATTACTTTTTTCTTTAAATGTTCTTATTAGTTTCAAATCATTTAATTAAAAAGTCAGAAATCTTTTTGGGATTGTTTCCATGAAATTTGTATCAGTTTTACTGCAATTAAAGCTGATACAAATGACAATATCATGGATGTTCTCCTTCAAGAATTAGATAAATATCTTACAAAAGCGGCTCATCTCCATTCCACTGTTGGAAAATCAATGTAACAGATTTCCTTACTTTATCAAAATTGGGGGGAGGGGGGCACATTGTCTCACCAGCTTGCAGTACTACAGCACATACACTGTTCACATAAACAGGGTCAATTTGGGGAGGGGGGGGGGGGGGGAGGTAGCTGAATTCTTACTAAGATTGAAAAACAGCATTTTTGTACTATAAATCAATAATTTCCTCCAACCTTAAAAAAAAAAAAGATAAAGTACTTAATTTTTTTCCAAATTTTCTATACTTGATAAAAATATATTCTAAAAAGTATTGAAAACAAAATATTTTCACAAAACTTTGTATTTTCTCATTTTTTATTATTGAAGAATTTATTCATTTATTATGTTTATTTATGTTATTTCTTGATATAAAGTTTTAGGCTAGATGTACTGCCGGATATTTGTAATATCCAGCCACCGCCAATTATCTGGCATGCTGGCCAGATGCAGTATGTTTGCCGGATATCCGTTGCATCCTTAATATGTATACATAAAACAACTATTTACACATTTTGAATAAATTTTTGCAAATCGCAGAATCTTATCAAAAAATTTCAAAAGCTTGATGCCTATTGTTCAAGTTGAGTTACCATCTATTATTACCATCTACCATTTCATTCTACCATTTCATTTTCTTTAGTTGCTATTACATGATGTATGAACGATAAGTGTCACAGACAGAATGACAAAAGGTTCCCAAACTGTGTGCCGTGGCACCCTGGGGTGCTACCAGAGGTGCCGTCTAGATAATCAGGAAAAGTCTAACTTTTGGGGCAGTAAAAAAAAAAAAAAAATTCCTCTGAACCGGTATCCCACAAAAAAGTTAGCCAAGCCAATGACCAAGAGGTGAAAACAAAAATATTTCAGTCTAGTTCGAGAGAGTTCAGTGTCTAATCGCCTCTCTTTTACAGGAACTATCCCTTTACCAAGAGAGTACTTTCTTGATAGTTAGCCCTATAAACATAAAAGAAATAATGAAAAATACATTCTAACCTTCATATTCATATTGCTTTAAAGGTAACCTGTTGCGAAAGTTAGCCTGAGAAGGGTGCTGCGAAATATTTTTAGCCTGACAAAGGGTGCCGCGGCTAAGAGTTTGGGAACCCCTGCTCTAAACTTTTGAATTCCAAGCAATGTACAGACAAAACTCTAGTTTGATTTATATAGAAATGGATGTATTTTGGTGTCTCCTTAAAGACGGCCCTCTGTGCAGTTGCACCATTTGCTCCATCCTTGGACTGGCTCTGAAAAAAAAAAAACACTATGACATACTAAATAAACTTGGTCACATATGGATGCTTTAAATAAATCTTGTTTCTAATCTCTAATTTTAAAAATTAATTGAAAAGTTCTGTAAAGTGTTTCATTAAAAAAAATTCTGTTAAAAAAATGCATTTAAGTAATTTTATCTTTGATAATGTATGATCTTGATTTTGTACTGACTTTTTTTCATTAAACAGGTAAACATGCCACAGAAGCCTTTGAAGACATTGGTCATTCAACAGACGCTAGAGAGCTTATGAAGCAATACAAAATAGGAGAATTATGTGAAGTAATTGCATTTTCGATTCAATCATAAAATTTTTTTTACCAGAAATACTTACAGTAAAAAGCTTTTTTTTTTTTTTTTCCTGCAGGTATCTAAATGCCTCACTTGATTTATATGGAAATGAGAAAAAATATTTTGTTACTGATCTCTTCAAAGTTTTATAATTATAAAACATTCCTAAAGGATTGTTTTTTGCAGCCACCCTGAAAAAGCAATCTTTTATAGATCTTGCAAAAATTTCCTTAACTCAGCATAAATATAAAATTTGGTATTTAGTTTGCTTTTCCCCATTGTTTAGCCGTAACATAGTGTAATCCAAACTTCCGTATAGTAAGCAGACAGAAATATCTCATTTACTGTTATATTCTTGTTATATTATACATATTTATGAGTTTCTTTTTTCTTAGAATAATTTTTTTAGAGTATAATATCATTTCCAGACAATCATGCTTAGAATGTAGTTCATGAGATTAATTCTGAACTCTGCAGTCTTTTCTTTTTTGCCTTACTATTTTTTGACGTATATTGATAGTTGAATGTTTGAAGAAAGTGACATAGCAAAAAAATTTTTAAATTAACACATATAAAACAATGAAAAGTCACTATGATCCAGTCTATAATTCAGTGGTTATGATTTGAGCTTAATTGTTTATAATTTCTATGGTAGAATCAAAATTATGGTTTTATAGTTATATTAAGAACTTTTTAGTGTTTAAAAGACTGCTTAATATTTGGAATTTTCAGTTTTGCAAGTTAGTAGTATCTGGAAAACATTTTCTTGATTTAACTACTTAAATTTTGTTATAGAATTAGTTGTAGAATTCATGTTACATTTTTAAAGCAAGATTTTTTAAAGTGTTTTTTTCTTTCAAGAAAGATATTTTGAAAAATAGGGGGAGGGGATGGCCGTCCCTCTTTGGATGACAAATTTCTAAATGTCCTGAAATTGAGTTTTATGTATTTGTGAGTGTTGTATTTTGCTGCAAGAATTTTATGGATATTTTTTTTTCTCTGAGATGTGATAAGAACATTTTGGCTCCCCTCCCCTTCCAGATATGAATTTTGGTCTAATTTGCTATCTAATCTAGTACCTGTGTTTAAAAAAAAAACACATACGTGCATATTTTATATTATTAGCTTTAGTAGTTTTAGCTAAGCTGAATATTGACTTAAAGAAAAAACATTACTTTCTGGTCCCCATAATATAATCAGTCAGCTACCAAGTTGTCTCTTAAAAAGAAAAAGGCAGTAGTATACATTATAAATTCTAATTAAGTTATGTAAATCTTAATTCAGTTCAGTAAGTTCTTAAGTTCAGTAGAGAATCTTTATAAATTTTAAAAGATAATTGGTGTTGTAATGTGTTTGTTTTTATTTTTCAGGAGGATCGCCAAAAAATCACTGAAATTCAGGTATACATTCCTTATCTACAAATTTAGCATTTATGACTTTGTTGTGTTTGATAAAACATGTTTGGAAATGAGTAGGATTTTTCTGTATCTTCCTGTATGAGCTAGTTTTTAACTATTTTTATAAGATGTAATATTTTGAAGCTAATGAAAACACTTGGATAGAACATTGAGGTTTTGTTAATGAAATTGTCAAACATTCCCTGTACTATTTTCAATCTTTGAGATCTGTAATAATTTTGAATTCTGTCGCTTTTCACTCTAGATCCTAATGACTCCGAAATATGTTTCTGAGATTAATTTTTAAATTTATGAATCCTAATTGATGCACTCTAGCACATATTTAAAGTGTGAAGTTTTTTCACTTTTTTTTTATTGTCAATCTCTTGGCCTTTTAAAAAATACGTAAACATTCTTTGAGGAAAAAGTATCTAATCCTTTTGATTATCATTTATGAATATAATTATCAGGACCCATTGTAGCAATTTTGCTGTCTAAAACCCAATTGCAAAATACCACCTCTTTACTACTGAGAAATAGCAGTTCATTAATTTCACCTAAAATACCACTCTGGTAACAAACTATAATTTTTCAGAGAAAAAAATCAATGATATATTAAAATTTAGATTAACTGGGTACTTAACATATCAATATTTTTTTCTCACTCGCAGTCAAATGCTGCTCCTGAATATTGGTACTCGGAAAAAAATATCCAAGTTGTTTGCTTCTAGACTGGGCCCTGTTATTATATTCTCTGGATCACACACACACACACACAAAATAAAGAAACTAGGTATGATCATAATCAATTGTAGATAACTGTTATCTGATGTCTCCTCTGAACACAGGGACATTTGTTTTTGAGAATTTTTGAAAATACGGTTATAACTTATCAAAAAGCATCAAGGAAAATGTAACGGGTTTATGATTAAAAACTGTTTCTCTTTTTATTTATAGAATATGTAATGGGTTTGTTTTACATTTTGCACTTTTCATTGTGCCGTGCAAATTAAAAATCTGAAGATTCATTTTATGCATCTACTGTTGTAAATAGATTTAGTTGAGTATTTTTTTGCTGTACAGTTTTCCTGATTGAATGTTATTTTGACACTTCTGCATAGACCCATTTTTGATAATTTTAGTAATTTATATTTCACAGGACTAAAAGATTTAGTATAAATTACCATTTTATGCTATGCATTTATCGTAGCATGACTTATACCATTTATAAAATATTTAATTGCTTTTTTATTTTAATTGATAATCATTAAAAATCTTCTGTCAAGTATAACTAGTATTTTGGCTTATTGCTTTGCAAATTCAACTTCTCAGCCCATATCTCAAAGTATTATGTACACTTGCTAGCATAAGAATGAGAAAATTTATTTTTTGCTGTTGTATTTCTGTGAAGCCGGTTTAGATTTTGTAAACTGTATTGTTACATATTTTTTTTTAACGAATTTTAAAAATAATATTCAAGATAATTTTCTAAGTGTAGCTCAACAATGCTTTCTGAGGAATATTTTATTCCAGAACATGAAACATCTTCAGGATGGCCAACAAATTGAAATTATTATGGAATTTAGTATGAAACTTTTAAAGAACCTGGAATTCGACAGATGATATTGGGGGAGACCATAGGGTCTTTCTACGGGGTCCTAACCCGTATTTACTCTAAGTTTAGCAGAAAACCATGGGACTATTTGAATAAAGAAGTAAAAATTTAACAAAACTGTTTGAATTAAGAAGTAAAGATTTAACTGGAGACACGTTTAATTTTTTGTATCAATGTTACATGACCATGATACTATTTTGAATTTTAAATTTCAGGAGAAAAATCATTGGCCTGTTGCTGGAACAGATGAAGGGTATGTTTTTGATTTAAAAAAAATTAATAACATTTACTTTAGTAAATTACACTTTTCCTGATTACTATTCCTCTAAGGAGGAATTTTTATTTTTTTGGCTACTTGAACGTAATAACTTCATCTAAAATTCATTTGAGGATGACAATAATAGTTCCTTTTAACATGTTCACTGCAGAAGCAAAAAATATTAATAGTAGATGAGATTTCTTTTGTCGATTTCACATCCATCTAAAATATATTTAATAAAAAGTTATCCAAGTGAATAATTAAAACTTCACATATATTTCTTTCAAACTGCATGCTTTTCAAAAAAGGAATTATTCTCAAAATTGAAGTAGGAAATTTAGCTTATGTCTTGACTATGATGCTCTGGTGCAGCATTGGCAGCGAATGTGTTAAATTCCTATAATGTCTTCATTGTGTAACTATTAATCTAATTTACCAAAAAAAAAAAAAAAACTTATTTATAAAATAGGAAAACTTTATTTAATCTTGTTTTTTAAAAAATATTTTTCTCTGTAGATTGTTCAGTTTTTAAGAACTTTACAGATGATAAACTAGTTCTGCTTCAGAGCACACCATGTGTAGTCGTATGTATTTATGTTCCCCAAGTGTATTAAATATTTTTAAAACATATTTTTGGATTTATAAAATTTTAGTGCTAGAAAATAGGACATATTTGAGCCATAAGGACAAATAAAGAAAGCAGAATGTTTTTATTCTTTAAAGAAATAAAATTTTGCTACTAATCTACAATTTGGCCTCTTAACTCTAATCCTGTGAGCTGCTGAGATATTTTTCCATTCATTCAACTTCAACTCACTACAAGGCACCTACATTTCATATTTATTAATAATCTCACATATAGTTAAAACATTAAAAAGGTATTACTACATAAAAACTGTTTAAATATATTTCAACTATGGTCAAGGGCCACCATATGTATGGGCAGGGAGGGGCCATGCTGCTCCCCGATCTCCTATATTATTATGATTTACATACCGGTATAGCATAGAAGTGGTTCAACACCTATACGTATATAAATCATATGTATAGTACACTATCATCTTCCTAGGGCAGGATACTTGATTTGTCCCCCCCCCCCCCCACAAAAAATCATAGCCTTTCATTCCTTGAGTGGCTCGATAAAATGAGGACCAAGCTTACTTAGGGCCAAACACTGGGGGCTTTGCACCAGGCTGACCACCTGGCCGAGGCATATGCATCCTCACCCCAGACCCATGGTCGCGAAGGCGCGGTTTGGCAGGGCAGGCCTTGGCCCCACAGAGGGGCTGTTGTGCCAATATTTGACTTGATTTGACAAAAAATCATATGGGGGCCCATGCCCATCATGGCCGTTTTAATTTGAAACTGTTGTATCTTTTCTTCCTTCTTACGAGGTGAGTAGGGCATTCCATATGTCATCAAAGAATGTGTCTGTCATATTGTTGATGCTGCCATCTGTTAAGATCTCTGACAATTCTAAAGAGCATATGTCCTATTGTTATAATCCGCAATTTTTCTGATTGTTAAAGTCAACTTCTATTTTGGATTTCTGAGCCAAACAAAAGGGGGTAGTGTTTAGTTTATTGCATTTAAGTTTATAATCAGATTTTTCTGATATTTTTCATCAACTTCTATTGTGGATTTCTGAGTCAAACAAGAGAAATTGCTTAGTTCATTAAATTTAAGCGCACACCATTCCATAATGTTTGGAATGCCCTCCTCAAATCAAGGGATGGAAGAAGAAATATGACAGCTTCTAGTGAGGACAGGCATGGTAGTGGCTGAAATGTTTTAAAAATTTTTATGTGGTAATACCTTTTTAAATGTTTTAGTTTAAGTTTTAGGGCTGTAGCTTTTAATTGGCTGTAGACATATGTAATTTTTCATCTTAAAAGTAATATTTGATACCTATTTTCTCTAATAACTTTTTCACTTAAAACTGCATTGTGTGTAAAAATTTCTGTATGATGCAAGGCCACCCATTACTGTCTGTGCCCTTTTCTTGGGTGCTGGTTGAGCAATTATTCATTAGAGAAGAAAATATTTCACGAAAAAAATGTCTTGTCACACATCATATATTATTTTACAGCCTGTACCGATTAATATAAACTTACTGTATTCATTCAAAATATTTTTTTATTTGTACTTTCAATGAGTATTAATGTTTTTATGATAATCTTTTATGGATTTTCTTTAACATATCCACAGATTATATTATACAAGTGCATGGATAATTGTAAAATGATGATTATTAATATGTTTTTCAAATATTATGTTGAGAGAGAAAAAAAAAAAAATGAAACAAAAGTTTATTCTTCCATAACTGTCTTACAAATGCAATAGCGATTTCACCACCACCATTTTTATGATCCACTATTTTGATGATATGCAAAGCACAGAATATTTAGACCTGTCGAGACCAAAGTTGATCTGGTTGATGAAAAATCTGGATAATTGGACTACAATCATATTCCTGTTTAAAAAAAAAAAAAAAAAAAAAAAAGCAAAAAATCAGATACCATTAATGTATCAATGCCATATTCAAGTGCTATGTTGTTTCCGTTTTTGTCTTTCTTAAAGCTTTTAACAATCTCATTTTTTTTTTTTTTAAATGTAAAAAAGGTATGAATCTTTTGCACTTTCCAAACTTGTCTTAAAACACCTCCTACTCATGCACAACTTATTAGAAAAATAGTATGTGTACTCTAGCATGTGCTTTAAAATCAATTCAAGCAAGCAAGCATTCCACCCATCTCTCATTTTTGGGAAAAAGGAATCTTATTTAGCCCTTTCTATGCTCCATTCTCTGTTTATTCTCACCTGTGTTGAAACTGAGGGGCAAAGCAAATAGCGGAGTAGAAGTCCTTCCAAATAACAAAATAAGTAATTTTTTTGCTTGCTTTAGAAACTCTATAGAGATTCTTAAAAAAAAGATAGACTAATTTTTGTGGGAAATTTTTTAAAATGAAAATGGGAGGGCAGACCCATGGCCCTTGATTGATACGATCTCTGTCTGGGTAATCGGAGCTCTACTGTATTTAAGTGCATGCCTTATAATCCACAAATTCCTATAATCTACCATACATTTCAGATATAAACAAATAATTCAGATTGTGATTTTTTTTACTGGTGGAAGTTCTCAGTTTGTTGAAAGTGAAATGACTAGTCAAAGAAGTTCTCTGAAATACTATTAGCTAATTTACTGCCATATTAACCATTTGTTGAACATTCAGCCATGGGTGCCCATAAGGGGGGGCAAAGTAGGGCACTTGCCCCCCCTAGAGTTTTAGGTTAATGTCTCATGATGTATACAAATGGCAAAACCATAACTAAATTTGTTAAAAGTTTGAAATTTGCCCCCTCTAGAAATTTTTTTTGGAGTTTGTCTCCCCCCCCCCCCCCTAGAAAAATTCCTATGGACGCCCATGTTGGCTGTTGTGATCAAAGTCAAGGCTGTCCAGGAACATTATAAAGGATCTTTAGTTCAATCGCATTTATTATCCTCTTTTTGCAGAAGAACTTGAAATTAATTCTTTATTTAATTTTATTCCAGCGAGCCAACATGGATTATGATTTTTATTATAACCCATGTATTTGTATGCTATTTTTTAAATAAATTACATAATTATTTTTGTTCTTTAACTTAATGCTATCTTGTCTTTGAAGTAATTAATTTGACATGTTGACATTAAAAAATATCAATTATATTGATTTTTTTTTTTGACAGAGGAGAGGGGGCTTAATCTTCAAAAGGGTTAGATTTTTGAAACTTGCAATACTTTTGGCCAGTAGTGTATCATATATAGTTAACCCCCCCCCCCCTTTTTAAAGCATTTCTAGCAGATTGTAGTATTCTAATGAATTGAAAATTTTGTTATAATTCATGATAATAAAAGCTTTTTATTGCTCTTTCAGGTCCTGGAGGAATTGGTTGATTCCAATTATTGTTGCAATTTTAGCTTCCCTTTTATATCGTTTTTATCTCAATTATAATCTCTAGATCAGTGCAGAAACATGTGTCTTACACTCATTATTTTGGTGGAGCTGTACAACAGTTAAGATAATATGGATTGTACTAAATTTTTTAAGGATGACAATTTATATCGGGTGAAAAATTGTAGAAATTGTTGCTTTAAAGACAGCAGGCTTTAAAACAACATATTTCATTGCAAATTTATATCATTATCTATTTACCAAATGTATTTGTGGAGGAGTGCGATGAGTAAAGGGATTTTTGATGAAAATGCCTATAAATTCTAAAAGTAATTTGTTATTGAAGTTTCCAATTTATATTTGTGAAATCCTGTATTATGTTTTCTTATTTTCATTGTTAATTGTTTCCCAAGTAAAATTATGGCCAAGATCCATCTTTTGAGATAGTTTTCAGTGTAGATATAAATTTCACGCTGTAATTATTAAAAATAATTTTAATGCTGTTTTATTTTCCCTTTTCAAATAATTAATACTCAAAACACTGTAAATACGGGAATATTTTTAGATATTTTATACTGTTATAAAATAGTTATTTGTTTGGAAATTATTTTGATTGCTTCAAATTTTATTTTATAGCATACCCACATAGATATTAAAAATAGCACGGCTTTTTTTGAGTATTGAAGTTTATAAAAAAATGTTCCAGGATGATCTATTCTTTGAATTCAGTCGTAACAAACCTTTTATCAACACTGTTACTGTTTCTTGCTTTATGTTGTGTGCTTTTTAATTTTGGTTTTCAAAACTTCATTTTATAGTATGTGCTAAACATCAGCATTGCAGAGTTACTGGCAAATACAAAGATTTAATCTTTTTCATTATAATTTATAAAACTAAAATGCTACCACCTTGTTTTTCTTTAATCTAAAAACAGTGTTAGAAGTAAAATTATTTCTGTTGTGTTTTTCTAGTTTGAAATATAGATTTTTTGTTAAATTTAAACAGTTTGACTAGTTTAAATTTAGCTTTTGCTTTTTTAAGTTTGTAAAATCTCAATCAAAATAAAACACACTCATACTTGGATATTTTCTAAACAGAAACATGCTTTATTTTTAAGCTTCCCAGTATATTTCACTTCTATTATAACAGTAATGATAAAACTATTTGTTTAGTAAAAATTTTCATTAATAAAAAGAAGTGTATTTATTTTTTAAACTTAATAAAATTATTAGAAATTTTAAAAATTTGTTTTAGCCTTTACCTTTTAAATATCATATTTTGCAGCTATTTTTGTTATTTAAGTTATGAATATTGGATTTGTTATGGGATATTTTATTCATGATATATATATGTGTATGTGATTTTTTTTCCATATTCATTCCTAATTAAATGTGGCAAAGTTGCTGTTTTTAATTAATCCTAGAAGGATCATTTTAAAGTAATTTTAGTACAGTCAATTTTTTTTTTAAAGCTAAGTTTTGCAACTAGTATATATTCAGGGCGCATTCGAGAATTCATTGGTTGTGCACCGGTACTATTGGTGCACGACCAGAGGGTTCAAAACGGCGGAGTTCTGGAAGTAACCGCGTTCGAAAATGTTTCGGTCATGCAACGGTTGTCTCCTCAGCATGACCAGAGCGCAAACAAAATGACCCTGCTAGTGAGGTGGGTTACTCCGATTATTAGCATAGTATTGCCAATGTTTACTTTAGTTTTCTTGGCTTGGAATCAAATATGTTGAGGATGACCGAAACTGGTTGATAACCTTGACGTCACTTAACCGAAGAATGACTGCAACCGATAGCACCAATGCATAACAGACCGGCGAATTCTCGAACGGGCCCTCAGTCAACAATGCTTAAAAATTATTTTTATTTTCTTCTGATTAACTTATGCTTTGAAATAATGCAATCAGTAAGATTAAAGTTTTATTCTTTATAAATTTTTCTCAGCCTGATGTGAATGAGAAGATATTTCAAAAATTTAACTAGTTTTTTCTCCCCAGAAATAGGTTATTTTGCTGTTTAAGACATTATTATAATTTTTATGCAGGTATAATTTGAAGCTTATTCATTTAAAATCTTAAAATTTAATGTTTATGAAAATAACTCCTTATTCTTTAATATCTCTTCATCTTTAGTTTTTCCATAAGTAAGTTTTAATTTATTAAGGTTTTAAAATTTTTGTTCATCTATTTTGTATAAGATAAGGTTTAAGTCAAAATATAGTATTGAGTTTTATAATTAGATATCTCAGCTCTCTTATAGATTAAAAGAAATGTTCATGGATTAAATCTTTGAGCACTGGTTTTAAATCCTGTTATCTTTGTTTTTCAGTAAAATGAGAACAGTTCAGTGTTTAGGAATTTTATTTTTTTATAAAAAGTAAATGATTTCATAATGCATATTCACATTAATTATGAGATTATGCACATCTCAGATTTTGCTTGTTATTCTGTTTTTTTACTTTGAAATAACATTTAAATATTGTCTTTTGTTATTTATTTCTTTATACACACATCTCTTTGATTTCTATTTTTACTTTTAATATGTATTTTGCAATTTTGAATGCACTTTGATTAACTATGTACACAATCATTTTTATTTTTACACCATGCAAAACATATCCATTAAATTTGTGTAAAGTTTGTACTTTAATTAATAAAGTTTAAATGTTTCAGTTTATTTTGTGGAGCCTTACATGATTACAAAATGTTGTTGTTTAATGCACCAATTAGACTGTGATGTTATCAATTAGTGTAGGTAGTTCATATGCATGTATACCGCATGATTCAAAATAGATGTTAAGGCGATTATTTTTTAAACTGCAAGTGATCGAAACATACTTCCAATTAGAAAAGTTCGTCAAAGAGTAGCTTTCAGATATGGCATTGTTTTTTTTACTGGGGGTTGTATACATATTAAAATATGAAATTTAATTTTATACGGTCCCTCTTTTCCTACCCTTTATATTTAGAAGAATGTTGTTCTTTGCCTAAGGAAATTAATAAAACAAATCCCGCGTCTCTAAGTGAAATAGTTAGCAAAAACTTCATTTTTAAAAATAACTTATACCACTTTACCTGCTGTGTTGGCGTCGGTTTTCAAGCGAAAAAATTTTACTTTGGGTGACGAACTAAGAGTTGAGAAAAGTTAAATAATGATCCCATTGTTGGAAAGGCAATTAAGGTGTTCAAATGTGTGAAATTAGCAGGTGCAGTTTTACCTATAATGATCAGTACTGTTTTATGAAAGTAGCAAAAATTTAGCCGTCACGCTTGTAGAGAAGGGATTTTAAAGTGTAAAAGAGAATGACAAAATAATGGTTTGGGTTACTATGGTGTGATAACTTTCACTAGAAACTGCAAAACATGCGTTACAGGAAAATGCTTGCTAAATTGCAATTTTAGATGTCAACTATGTCTATCGAGTGACTATTGACATAAATTAACGTCAGTTGAAAATTAATTACATTTTTCTCACTTTAGAGACATCCCTTACTGCTTGGTGACAAATGCCACAATTTTCAAATTGATATATCTCTGAAACTATTCCACATAGACACGTGATTTTTCCTAATTATCTTGGGCAAAGAGCAACATTCTTCTAAACATAAAGAGTAGGAAAGGAGGGACCGTATAAAATAAATTTCATATTTTAATATGTATACAACCCCCAGTAAAAAATGCCCTATCTGAAAGCTACTCTCAATTTGACGAACTTTCCTAATTTGAAGTATGTTTCAATCACTTACGGTTTAAAAAATAATCGCCTTAACATCTATTTTGAACGCTCGATATTTTAATGCTAACACATTAAACAGGGATTGTAGCAAAAACATTTGGGTCTATTTCGTGGCCCCTTAACAAAAATACAATTGAATAAAGCACCCCCTTTATTAGCATTTTACCCTGCCTTTCAATTTGTTTTGAAAATTATTTTAACAAAATGTGACTTTAAAAGAAAGTATGAAGATTCACAAAAATAGGTGTTGAAATTCAGAAAAGTAGGTAATGAAATTAGCTAAAATAAAAACTTTTTGCAAAAATTTGAACCTGGTGAAAATTCCTAGATTAACCCTTGTTAAATTTTATTGGTAAAAACTGGAAGAATTCACATCATAGACATGTCATAAAGAAAATTCTATTCTGCTTGTGTAGTAAAAGAAAGCTAGCATTTCTTTTGAATGAATTAGAACATTGCCTGTAAGTCCATAAAAAGGTACAATCACTGTTTTATTTTCATTTTCTCATTCAACCTTATAAATAATCTTAAAATGTGTTCTTTATGAGCATATCTTGTGCAGTTGAAATATGCTTAATTTTATCCTAAATTATTATCAAACATGGTTTTTGTTAGAATCCAGTGATGTCCAATAAGATTCTTGTATATATTAATTTAATATTATTATTTGTAAAAAAAAGGGGCAAAATATATAAAAAATTATTAATTAAAGGATGTAATGTTAAAAATAGAAACCCAAAATTCGGAAAAGCATGCTAGATAAAGTCAGGGAAGAGCATGATAGATGTCAGGGAAAAGTCAGGGAAGCAAAAGCTGTGAAATCTGTAGAAACCCTGTGCTGTAATCTAAAGAATTCATTCTGTTGTATTTTCTATAGCTTAAAGCAGAGTTTCTTAAACTTGGGGTTGCCAAAAATGTTAGCAGTTTTGATATCTCTAACTTATAATTTTACGGCATTTTCGTCTTTAACCGCCATCAAATTTAAAGACTATTGAACAGTGCCAGAACTTGGGTTTGGGAGGCCCAGGGGGGGAGTGAATATGGGGGCCCTTTTAATCTTATATTTTAAAAACGTATATAAGTTAGCATGTACATGTATTTTTATGTACACAAAGACAGAATTAAACACTTTCAGTTAATTACACATGTGATATATAAATATTTATTTTTAAAAAAATTAAAAAATCTACCTTTATTTTGAATAAATAAATTTTCTACTGAAAAATTCACTTTAAGAACACAATTTACAACAGGCAGCATACAACACTAAATAGAAATCAGTGGCATACCTCTAAGCAGATTTCTACTGCTAGATTTACGCAATAAAAGAAGCGTTTAAAAAGCACGATCCCATTCTTGCCAGGACGTGACAACAGCTATTCTCTCTTCTGTACTAAAGATGGGTACAGAAGAGAGAATCGCTACCGTCGCCTCCTTTTAACGATGGGAGCGAACAGATTAAAGTTAATAAGACACTACTTATTGTGACCAAACTTTTTGATAGTTTTTTCATTTGCTTAATCAATGGCTACAACAAAACTATGGAACAATGGTCATATACGAACGAAGAGATCGGTGTCGTTCTTACTAAGAAAAAAATAAGTGCAATTTTGTTGCCTGCCATGGGCACTACTTTACCTGGGTATGCCATTGGGAAAAATAAGAATTATGATCGTTAAATACATTTACTAAAACCTACAGAAGAAAAAAAAAAAAAAAAAAAAAAAAAAAAAAAAAAACAGAAAACACTAGTAATATTCTATTAGTCTGAAAATTATTCTTTTAATGTAGTTTAAATTACTAAAAATTACAGCAGCAACACCAAACGCTTATCTATTCATCCTAAATTTTAGTAAGATTATACTACTGAATTGGTCATTCATTTACTCAGCTAAGAAAAGAGTAAAACACAAAAGAAATAAAACACTTGTCTTAAAAAAATTGTAATCGGATAACAGCAATATTTATTTGTTGCAAATTTCATTCATATTAAATTTCTTTATTTACCAATAATAATGTATTAAGAGTAAAACGTTTACTTAAACTATAAACCTCAGATCATTCTAATCTTCCATGACATTGCATGTAAAAGTAAATATACATTTTATTTTCGTACTTTGGTATTAAAATATTTATAAGTTATTAATTCGTTTTATTACATAATTAATATTATGATTATTATGAGTTGTAGTCTTATCCAAGAAAAAAGCAGTAATTAAACTAACAGCTTTTACTTTTCGGGTTGTAAAATATTTAAAGCCTATACTTTATATTGCATCCAACATATTAACGAATGTTTTTTTAATAAAATTTAGTGTAAATTTTCATATTTGAACGCAATGTATATTTGTTTATTCGAAACTTTAAAATTTTATAAATTATAACAGTAAATACTATTACTTAAAATAAAAGTATCAGATAGAAAATGTAGAAATATTGAAAAATTAAGACATGATTTATGGATACAATTAATTATATATTCTGTTTTTTTACATACAGTGCCATGTTGTGTGAAATATAAAATATGAACTAACCTTTTAAGAATTCCACATTATTTTGCAAAGTATTTTCATCTTCTGATGTTGTATTTCCAGACGCTGAATTTTCTGCATTATGCAGCGAGTCAGAGCATTCAGTTAAATTAATATTGTCTCTGGATTTTTCTTTTGAATGTATTAAAATTTCATCTTAAGAGAATTCTCTTAAAAATTTTCTCCTTAAAGAGTATTTCTTTTGGAATCTATTCCTTTGAACCTGATGTAACAGATTTCATACCAGAAGAATATCCACTTCTAATTCAACATGCCAAACTTTTCGCATATTTTGTTGCCTCTAATTTCAACTCAGCAGCTCTTTTATGCTTTTGAGACCCACTTGCATAAGTCCTTTTCATATTGAATTAAATTATGTATAAGGAAGCTCTGCAATGATTTAATCCTATGAAATAAACTGTTGAAGAATTAACAACATCAAACTTACTCCCAAATTTTACCTAAAATTTAAGAAGTCGAAAAAAAAAAACACAGAATACTCGAATATCGCACTTTCAAAGCAATCTCTGTCACAGTGTTCGTTGAAATAAACTGAGCTTCTTGACTGCAGGCACTTTCCATGTATTAATAGTTGGCTAACTTTAAAAGGTTCACCTTGCAGAGATGAGAAAAAAAGATCGAAGAAAAGCAGATATAACTCAGTTTGACTGAAATGAGTCTGTTCACCAGAAACATATCATTTAGTTAAATTAATGAATTGAACGTAATGTCCCTTTAACACCCATTGTTATCAAAACCATTTGTATATTATTTTGCTAATTTGGATATTTATAACCCAAGTTGCATTGTATTTTTGTAATGATATTAAATTTTGCTAAATAAATTTTTGAAAATAAACAAAATTTTAGAGTTCTCACTCAGATTTAAAAAAAACCCACTTAATTTTGAAGCTAAAGTGGGAGAGACTCTCGCCCAAATTTTTTTCTTAGTCTGAACCCTGACAAGTGAAAAAACTGGCAGTTTCATTCATGTATTTATTGGATTTGTGCGATGTTCATGGGTCCCACAAAATTTTCACAAATATTATGGGGTCCCCACACCAAAAAGTTTAAGAAATTCTGGCTTAAAGAATTGTTAGCTAATCTTCAATTCTTTATTTCAAAAGCTGTGACATGCTTCCAGAATTTAAGGTAGGAAGGAGGTGAAGTTGAAAATGTACCTTGACTTATTTTGGACTTACACTTTAAAAAATTAAGTACAAAATGAAATAGATTTTGCATTTAATTTAATTTTAAAATTACATGCAAAGTTAATTCAGTTTTCCAAACTGAACTAACTTTGCATGTAAGGTAAAAAAATTATGCCAAAACTGAAATATTTTCAATTTTTAAAAAATTTTACATAAAAAGCCTTGTGATGTGTAGATGAAACTAAGTTTGGAAAGAAAGTTTTAAATTTTTATAATAAAATTTTATGTAGAAGAGTTTGATTTCACATGTTAAAATTACAAAAAAAAAAAAAAAAAATTAAAATAAAAGTTAAATGGATTTAGTATTAGATGTTTTTTTAGTTTTATCCGTAGAACATATATTCCCCCACCCTTCCACAAATTGTTATTTAATTAAATATTAAAATGCAATGCATTCATAATTTTTAATATAATTTCCTAAAATTTAAAAATGTTAACAAAATGGAAACTAAACAATGAACTTAAATTATTTAAATAAAATAATTAATTCAAATTATGTAATCATTGGTTATTTCTAAACGATTTAATAGTTCTGAGAATACACATAATTCAGCTTTTACTATCATTTTGATGATAATTTAATTTCCTGATTACTCACAAAAAGGTTTCACAAAATAAGTTCCAAGAAAAATGTGTATTGGATAAAGGAAATAAAAATTTCCTGCTTCAGCTGAGCAAAAACATATTGCATTTAATGAAGTTGATTATCCACCATTCGCACTACATAATTTTTTTTCCATATTTAAAAGAAATTATCTGTACATATGCACCATATTTATACAAACCATGGTTGGGGGGGGGGGGGGAAAGGGGGGAGTATGAGAATAATGTACTAGTGCACAAGGGGTTCGACATTTTTCTTCAAATTTTACAAATGGTTCACGGGGAAGAAAATGTTGGGAACCACTGATTTAGACCACATATGTATGTATACTGGGATGTTGTAGACCTGAAAACTATACTTAGAGCTCTTAATTATACTTAAATTACAACAGCAGTCATGCCTATTCAATTGCTAAAGAAACTTAATGCTGTTATGTTCAATGCTATTCATTTTCATCTCATAATCATTAACTTTCTAATTTATCCTTCCTGCTTTGTTCTAACTTATCTTAAAATTTTTGTTAGAAGGAAATAAGGATTTGGTTGGTTGCAATAATAATAATAATAAAACTTGCATAGTTCTTAAAACAATTTTTAAATATTAAGAAATGCAGTTCCTAAAAAGCAGCATTAATCTCAAACTCCTTGGTACTTTACTTGAAATTATTTTTGGCACTTGTGAAGTGGTGTTTTAAAAAGCACTGATGTGCTGGAGACTTCTACTGGCCTATGCTTAGTCTATGGGCATTTTGTGTGTTTGAAAACTATTGGTAAAAAAGTTACATGAAATTATTAAAATATTTTTTTTTTTTTTTGTAAAATAAAAATTTATTACTAAGCAATTGCATAATTTGTTAGCAAAATCAACATTGTAGCATATTTTCACTACAAAATTCTTGAAATCTTAAAAAATCCTTTCCAGTTTCCATTGACCTTCATTGGATCAGTCTAAACATCATCTGAATAGTGATTAGCTGCCAGAAAAAGTATTTTATCATTCTTATTCCACATAAGTAACAAAAGCAAAAATTATTTCCTTCATTGTCATTTTTTGACAGTGCATGCTTCAGTCTGTATGCTTTCTTTAGATATTTTATGGTTTATAATTAATATTGTGATATACGAGGGTCTTTAAAAAATAATAGCATGTAATGGGTTTTTAAAAAAAAATTACATTTATGGGGTTCACATTGTCCCTGTACAAGCTTTGAATGTAATTCTCTTCTTCACAATGACAGAGTCCGAAGGCTTTTCAATTCCATCCAGTCAATCTGTTTTATTCATCTACTTATTGTTTCTGGTAATGGCAGTAATAAACCAGTCTTATGGAATGGATTCCAGCACTGTAAAATGCATGAAGTAACTCTTCCTAATCATAATTTGAGCAGCTGTGGGCAATTAAGGGCCAAACATTGTCATGAAAAATGAGTTCGTTTTCAACACTGACAGTACCCGAGACTGCTGCAGATCCCATTTCTACTTGCATTAATAAAAATCCAAACAAGCTATTAAAAAAAAAAATATTTGCCACTTCTTTGAAGTTTGAATTACAGATGATGCATCTTTCTCCTTACATGCCTCTGCCATCTCACAGTAGTGTCACCTCGTGTATTACTTTTAAAATAACTTTTTCTTGTTGTTTACTTTTTTCACCTAACTATTAGTTTAACTCAATTATGGGCAAATGTTTTAGGAAGTGGTGTGAGCCTTAAAAGCAAAAAAAAGGCTATTGGGCCAATAGTTTATTCTAAAATTAAAAAAGAAAATTACCATGCAAAGATTATTATGATGAATGAAACGGCAAGCCTATTTTAAAGTTCCTTACATTCAGGTTTAGAGGGTGATGATTTTTTTTCCTATGGTGAGCATTTGTCATCCAGTCATAGGCCACTACTAAGGCCTGGAAGTATTGGCCATTTTAATTTGGAAGTCTAGTAGGTGGGCAGCGTTACCTTCTGGGAAAGCACAGGCAATGCAACAATTATAAGAATAGTGAGCTGGCAACCATACAATTTGAGGGCCGCTTAAATAGCTGCTAAAAGTGATGCTAATTGCTCATATGCCAGTCTGTTTCCAATACAAATCTTTATAAGGTTCATGATCTAAGTTTTCAGGGGGAAAAGATATCTAACCCAATAGGGTTTGACCTTTTTTTAAAAATAATGAGTGGGCATTTGCCAGTTTGGCATAGGCCTCTAAAACGGCCCAAAGGTATTGGCCATTTTATTATAGAGGCGATCAACATTGCCCCTATGAAGGGATGGGCGAGTTAACGCCCAAGCCCAACTCAGGAATCGAACCCAGGCGCAAGAATTGATAGAATGGTTCTTTATCCACTACACCACCGGGCGGTAGTGTTTATGACCATGTATGGCTGTCTCCAAATTGTTTTACTACTATCCAGCAAGTTTACAAACCCAAGTCAGACCCAAATGGCCATTCAGGAGTGAACCCCAGCATTTATTTAAACAAACATTCTCTTTTGAAATTATGAAACCTTTGAACAATACTCTTATATTTTTCATGTAAATTTACAAATTGGGTCAATCAAGTAGAGTGACAGGTAGACACCCTGCAATTCCAAGCAGGGTAGAGCTAGCTAAAATTGCAGTTTCAGATTCCAATTTTCAAATTGGAGTTTCAGTTTAGGATTAATTTGTGTTTGGAGTTAATAGATTTTAATTCATAATTTAAGATAATTTAGGAAAAATGTTTTGAGAGAAAATTGAAATAAACATTGTACTTGTGTTAGTTACAACGATTGACTGTTAACAGAAGAGGTAGCAGCTATTTGAAGGTTTATACTTTAGAAAAAAAAAATTAAATTCTATATAATGATACATTGTATCATTTTTATGATTAAACTGGATTTCTGAATGATGTAGTGGTCCATTTTTCAAAAAATTGGTTTTGAGGCAGTCTCATTTGAAAATGAGTTGTTATTGGTGATCCATCACATAATGAATAGAGGAGGAAAATTTGGTGTGCACACAAAGATTAGAGGGTCATTTGCCCAGGCATTTATAAAAGTATTTGTAGAATGAACCTTCATTGGTGAGAAGTGTATACAAATTTCTGTTTTAAAAAGTGCATTTTGAATCTTTTGGAAAATAATTATGAGAAAACACTGTTCCATATAAGATGAGACAAACAAAGCACTCTTCTACTGGTCATAGTATATTAAATTTGGGGAACTTGTTTTTGATAATCTATATGCTAAATTCTACTTTTGAATATTTAGAAACAACTCCTTGAAGTGATTGTTAGATTATAAGTCAGTTGATTCAAGTTATAAATCCAGCTTCACTCTAATCCATTTATATTTAATTTCATTTAATAATAACAAAAAATAATTAGAAATAAATAAATCTACAGATCCCCAAGATTTTTAATTTGAATTGTAACATCATTATGTGTATAGTTATCCCAGAGTGTTATTTGCTTTTTGCATTGGATTTTAGAGAATCCTTTTCTTTATTTATAGTAATTTCATTATAATATATTTTAACTTTGAGACGGCCTTACTTTGTCCATCCTTGGTTTAATTGCATCATGAGTAGCTACTGAAATGAAAAACTCAAAATACACAATGGAAAAATAGTATTTTTTTTATTGAGTTAAAAACAATTTCACATAAGAAATACTAAACTACAGATTAAAAAGAAGACTTGTGGCAGTGAAGATTTAAGCTCTGGACAAATTTCAGAACAGCGGCCTCATGTTGATCATGTTGCTAGAACAGTAATTGACAAAGTTGACGCCCTTCAAGAGGAAATCTGTGACCTGAGTTAGCGATGATATGCAAGGGGTGAACAGACTCAGGAGGATGTACCAGCCCGCACAAAAAGCGGCCACGAAGAAAGCGACGAAAATAAGAATAAGCAGCCATACTATGGCCCACAGTGGGTTACCACCCGTTCCAGCTCCCATCTACAATCAATGAAGCAAAAAAGAATTTTAGAAAGCGAACAATCGGACAAGTGCATCATTTTCATGCAGCATAACAAGCATCACATCACATAATAACCATGAAAAAAATAAATATTATAGACATGTTTCTAGCCAAGGCTAACCAGGCTACCAGGCCCGGTATATGAAGATGTTTAATAAGCTTATCACTATTATTCCTAGTTTTTTTTTTGGGGGGGGGGGGTGTCCTAGAAGAATTAAAGAGGATATCGGTCTCCCACGCGCCCCGTATTTCAGTGAAGTTTTCAAGTGTTATCACCGACCACACCTTCTTTCCGCCTCGCGAATGCCGACGTTATCTTATGTTTTTAACCCCCCCCCCTCCTCCTCCTCCTTACTTAGATGTGTTTCTCAATGTTTTCTATCGCTGATCTTCGACCCAGGACACTTCAATCGAAATGATTTGATATGATTTTGTGTTTAAGCCAAAGCTACACGTGGTGTATCTGCGTAAAGGCGGGGATTCCTTCCTAGGCGGAGGACTGGGCTGCAGCGTGCATTCGTGTTACATCTGGAGAAAACAGCTCAAAACTCCAGACCGTTAGTTCGACATCCGCGCGATAGGTCAGAGTCCTGGACCTTCACACTTCGGCCATCTAGCATGTTCAGTGTCTTATCTACTTGGCCATTGGCGACCTCAATCGAAACGATGCGGCCTGCGAAGTTATATGTAAAAATTATGAATTTCATTTTTTTTTTTTTTTCAGTATGTGTTATATAGTTATTTAAGATTACGAGATGATGTGGTATATACAGGGTGCCTAGCAAATAACAAAATGATTTCAAAAACAAAAGTCAAGAGACGAATGCAGCAAACGGTTTGTTTGTTATATATAACCTGTAAAAATTTATAAAGAAGTTTATCGAAATGGTAGTTACAATAATTGCTGACAGACAGTGTTGTATACATATTCCCTTTAAGGGGAGGGCTTTATGGATGTAATTTTAATGTTAAAAGGTGTATTTTTTAACAGGATATCTATACTAAATTTCTGAAAGTATATTTCCCGACTTTTTTTCAGACTTTTGGGGGGGGGGGATTTCCAGACCATCTATTCAACTTTGGGAAATCCCTTAACAGCACCCCTCCCCCTGTTATAGTTAAAAGCTTTGCTAGAACTTACTTGAAATAATTTTTTAATGCACTTAAGTTTGATAGAAAAAAAAATAGTATGAGTTTCAGGTAGGACACTGGTAAATTTAGATTTTAATGAATACTGCTTGTGCTACAGGGTTACTTATGTGATATATATATCTAGAAAACAAGATTCAATGCAGATGCCAAATTTTAAACACAATTTTTTATCTTTTGGTCTGACACACTTCAAATAGGGATGGACGCGAGACTAGACGATACCTCAAATTGCGAGACTAGTCCGCGAGCCGATACCTCTGGTCAGCTCTCGCGCGAGACCAGTTTCCGCGCTAAAACTGGCAAATATGGTTATAGTCAGTACCTCAGGTATATAAGACATTGCTTACAAGCCGGTACTCCGGGGTAACGGGAATTTTAGAATTAACTTTCAAATGGGCATTTTTAATTTATTATCCTTATATTAAAAAAATGCAATTTGCAAATTAGTCTGTAATTTTTCTTCGAAGTGTTTAAGTGAATTATTGAAACTTTTTTCCATGGGTATTGTGCCGAGTGTAGTTAAAATACATTTATTAAGGAAGTTACCACTGCAGTTGGCGAGCATTCAAAGACCTGCCAACGGGCGTCCTATGCTGAATTTTCTGGGTCCTTTTCGCGATAAAATCACAAAAAACACTTACAATTTTAACATGCAGATTACAATTTTAACATGCATAAGTTGGTTCTTAAGCAGGGCCGAACTGGACCGCTGAAACGGCCCCGGGCGATTCGATCATACCGACCCCCATCTTCCTTGCGTGTACGACGAGAACCCAACAAAATAATGGAGTTTTCAATGCACTTCTCATTAATTTTGTAGGAAGTTTCCCAGAGCTGAAAATTATACGGAAAATTGGTGAACGGGTGAATTTACTGAATTTTAAAGTAGTCTAGGGCAGGGGGCTTCTCTGTACCATTTATTTTACATGCCTGTGCAAAATTTCAAGCGCATCGTTCAACAGTGTAGAATTGTATCTCTCTATTCTAAAAAAAAGTTAAGGCCGCTGGCGCTGTCAAAGCTTGTTGGCCTATCTCCTCCTAAACCGTGGGGATTTGAGTTTCGACTAAGGTGCCCACAGATTCGAAAAATTCCGAGGAACCCGTTAAGCTGTCTTAAATTTCGAAAATCGAATTATTTTAGAAGATATTAATAAAAAACTGAAAAAATAAACATAATGGTTACCAGATTTGGCATAAAATCATTCATTCCTTTGCAACAAAGCGTTTCCAAGTATCTAGAATCGCGTGAAATTTACAAACATGAGTTAGAATTACGCCCATTTTACGACAAAATAAAAACTATATGAAATAAGTAACTCAAAATGTGTTACACAAAGTTGACAATTTTCAAATAGTAAGTTCGCTTAGACAACAGGAGTTTATAATTAGCGATTATGTATTCGTTTTTCCAAAACAGAATAACTAATATCTTGAAAATGAAAAATAATTAAAATGCAGATTATTTTAAAGCCGGTTCGGTCCAGCTTGATTATTTGCTACCAGTAGAAATATTTGGCGGCGTTAACTATGCCATTATAGCAGTTATAGTACACTTTGGATATTTGCTAGTGCGACGAGATGGTATAATTCGTGGTGATAAGTACGCCAATCTGCAAACGTTTATGTAAATGAAAATATGGATAACGGTTTTGCGGGAACCTTACATGAGCAGTAATCATAAGTTGTGAGCATGTGTAAATCGCCAAATAATGAAAAGTCGCCATTGGTGGCAAGCAATCCTATCTGTTCCGTAGCTTTTATTAACTTTACATGTACGCAAGTCCCCAAATAATGAAAAATCGCCATGGGTGGCAAATTCGCAAGGTGTCCAATAGGTTTTACATTATTAAAAATACAGCTGAAACAGATGTTCTGATTTTATTATGCTTTAGCTCCAATTTAATATAACTTTTGAATGGCAACATTAAATATCATTGTGTTTCTAAGGAGTGCAAATAATTTTTCCAGCGATTATAAGCGGAGTCCGCACTCCAGGTGGACTATAGCTCAGGACCCGTAACACGGATTCCCATAACAAAATATCTTCCGTGTTATGAGGGGGAGGGGGTCTACTGTAGTGTGAAGTTTAAATTTTTATGTACCAATGAACATGCAAGAACCAAGCAATGTGTAGCTCACATTCTATCTGATCCAATCTTTGGGTTTTGTCTGTTGAAATTATGTCTTTTTTACGAATAACCCTTATTAGGGGCCGAATGCCTCATACGAAAAGCGAGCGTAGCGAGTCTGGGGGGCCTTGGCCCCTAGTACCGGAAAAACAAACAAACTTAATGTAAAGAAAAATTATATTTAACTATTTATGTATTAGAATAAAGGCAGTCTAGATGGGGGAACCATTGTTTAAAGATATGTCCCCTCGCACATTCTGAGTCGCGACCTTGCTGGCCGCTGTCGAATCTAGAGCTCCGTTAGGCTGTCCTTGGCTCGAATTTAGCTTCCCAAGGACAGCCCTTGCGGCCCACCAAACCATCGGCCCATCGGGCTTTCACCCGATAGCCCGATACCCCAGTCCGGCCATGTTCTCAAGTACGTCTCGCAACCATTCCTAGTTCATGTTAAAAGTAATTTGCAAGGAGATTCCATTGCATGCAATTACATTTTGATACTTCCTACCCGCAAGCGCAAGTAAATATGAAGCAAGGGCTCATCCAAGGGGAGGGCGTAGGTGTTGCGCGTCCCCTCCGAGAGATATATATTTACACTAGATAAAAATGGCTTTCTTGCCGGACAATGGCATATTTCACGTAATTCTGATTATATTCAAGTTTTGTGGACCCCCCCTTCCCCATAAAAAAAATTCTAGATCCGCCATAGATATGAAGACAGTATGTGAAACAGCGATAGCGATAAACGTGAGACGACTGTGCATTATTTACTTCATACAAGAAAGTAGAAATAAAGACATTTTGGGCGTCTGACAATATGGGAGTGCAATACTGGTCTCGCACGGGACGAGACCGCGAGAAGATACCCACGGATGCGAGACGATACTTCGATGTGAAAGTGCGAGACGAGACCTGAGCTATTTTTCGTCTCGCATGCTCTCGCGACCATCCCTAACTTCCAATGTGGAAGAGAATACAGAGTAATAATAATAAAAAGTTCCATACTTTATCACTGGTCATAGATAGATAGCTTTTTGACTCTCCTGTCACAAGAAACACACCACCACAGTATGTGAAACAGGTGTGTGCATCGCATACCCTACGAACATTCTGATTCGTTCATTCTACCTGAACACGAATCTCCTTCATCAACACTTTTTCACTCTTTGGAGTCTGACAAAAAATCTACGAAGAAATTTTTATACAGAGGAAAACTTATTCTTTTTCAGAATTTTCCTGACCCATTTTACATTTTCCAGTCTTAGACATTTTTAACTTATTTCCCATTTTCCTGACTGGTAAACACCCTGTTTAAGTTTAAAATTAAAAAAATCTGGAGTGACTCCACTCGACTTTCCGAACACTTACGATTAAGATCATTACCAAGCATTTAAATAAATTTTAATCGATGAATAATTCAAACATATATACCAAATTGAAGCTCGGTCGAATGTACCGTTTAAACGCTAGCGCACTTTCAAGAATTTCTCCACATAGGCCATAATGTAAAAGAAATCTTTGTCGTAGCCCTGCAGAAAAACTATAAGTCCTATAAACATCAAAATCAATACCGGTCTTACAATGGTGGTTTATAACATGTATACCCAATTTGAGCTCAATCGAATGTACCGTTTAAACGCTAGCGCACTTTCCAAAATTTTCCTCCATAGGCCATAATGTAAAAGAAATCTTTGTCGTAGCCCTGTAGAAAAACTGTAAGTCCTATACACATCAAAATCAATACCGGTCTTGCGAAGGTGGTTTATAACATGTATACCCAATTTGAGCTCAATCGAATGTACCGTTTAAACGCTAGCGCACTTTCAAGAATTTCTCCCCATAGGCCATAATGTAAAAGAAATCTTTATTTTATCCCTGTAGAAAAACTGTAAGTCCTATACATATCAAAATCAATACAGGTCTTGCGACGGTGGTTTATAACATGTATACCCAATTTGAGCTCAATCGAATGTACCGTTTAAACGCTAGAGCACTTTCCAGAATTTTCCTCCATAGGCCATAATGTAAAAGAAATCTTTGTCGTAGCCCTGTAGAAAAACTGTAAGTCCTATACACACCAAAATCAATACCGGTCTTGCGACGGAGGTTTATAACACATATACCCAATTTGAGCTCAATCGCATGCCCTGTTCAGGAGCTATCGTGTTCACTAACATACACACAAACACACATACACACACACACATATACACACACACACACACACATACATACATACATCTCGTAAAAATAGCATAAATGAATTCAGAAGACCTCAAAACGTGTAAATACACCAAAATCTCGAATTCGAATTTTTTCATGATTACAATACTTTCCTTACATGGTACATGTTCGGAAAGTAAAAATTATGGACTTTATTACAAAATCTTCAACAAGAGGGATTAAAACTTCCAAACACCCTGTTGCATGCGCCATTGCTAGCAGCTGCACGTTAAAATCGATCGACGGTCGTCAAGTATAAACTCAAAATGCTTCCAATCGTAGAAAATACGGTTTTCTAATAGGTGATATCTGTATTTTCTTGAATTTTAGGGAGGGGGGGGGTGTCACTGCCTCCGCTTGCCTTTAGTAAGGTAAGCCCATAGTGTCGGATTTCTAAATAGTCTGGTTAGCAAATTTTCGAAGGTAATAGAATAAGCGGCGCTTTGGTTCATCCTGCATCCTGTAATCGGAAAATTTGTAAATCCGTATCTGAATATGCGAGATTTTGGGCCTAACCACCGAAAGAGATGCATCACTACCAATGTATAATTTTCCGAGACCTTGTAAAATAGCTTTAAGATGCTATTTCCAGGTTTTTAAGTGAAAAGTTAACTATTGTTATAAATGTCTATACAGGGCCTTTCAAAAACACTGACCCATAAGAACTAAGCGTTTATTCCTTAAATATTGATCATAGACATATACAATAAATTACCACGTTACATGAAAAAAGGAACAGAATTGGATGGCATCGCGTAAAATTTTCGGGAGATTAAATCGAATTTTTTTTTTTTTTACAGCTCCCGTACAAAAAATTCTCTATTAGTAAAATGTGCTTCAAACATTAATTAGGTGATGTACAAAATTTCAGCCTTTCACCATAAAAAGACTCATATATGTTTAAACAAATTGGGCAAGGGGCCCATACAATACCAATTATAGCAAAATTACTAAGTACGTGTAATAAGCAAAATTACTAAGGCGGTTCGTGTGTTATTTAAATGGAGATTCACAAAACAAATTTCGAAAATTAAATATGCAGGTACGACGCAACTTACACGTTGAACTATATTTGCGTTTTCAGCATTTAAAGGAAAACAATGCATGTAACTTAAAAAAGGAAAAAATAATCTAGTCTTACATTTTGCCATCTGGCTAAGTTTTAGCAAATGTGTTTGGCTTTTTAGCAAATGTGTTTGGCGTAATTTTATTTCAATTTTTCATTCCAAAGTCGAAAAATGTCATTGCTTTAGCTCCGAAATAGTTTTTTTTACTGACATCTTAATTATTTATACGAGTTCGTAAAAAATATAGTTCTGGAAAAGGATGAAAATGAAGAAAATAATAGATTAACACACACAAACCGAACATAACAGACCAAGGGAGAATTCGGAAGAGATAAATGCAAAAAATGGTCCGTGCCCACACCGAAAATGTGCAAACGGAATGATATCAGCCGCTCCCGCGACTCTCTCCGCGTCTGTTCTTGGAGACCTTTTCAGGAGGCCATTTCACCTATCGCACGTGCGATCGATTAAAAGACCTGATGTTTTCTGCTGTAGTAACCTACAATATAATGCGACAGCTATGATGAGCGTATTTACTAATAGTGGGGGGGGGGGGGGAGAAAAACTCGCATTTTAAATTCACAAAAATCTAGAAGTGTACTTAATACTTCTTTTAAAAATTTTAATTTGTCAGTGTGTTATTTTGTATTTTTTCTTTTGGGGTGCTCATGTGTTCAAATAGAGGAGCCGCCACTACTAATTTTGCAATCAGTGTTTTTTTTCGAATTTTTTGTGCACAGCCTCTGAAACGGACAATCCGATGTGATTTTTTTTTCTTCAAGAGTGAGTTTCTCACTCTTGAAGAACCACTCGCAACTATTGATAAGTGGTTTTATATGTATTTTCTTATCTCTGAGATTTTTACGATGAAAGGCTGACATTTTGTACATCACCTATAAAATGTATGAGGCGAAGTTTACTAATTGAGATTTTATTTATTTATTTTTTTTTTTTTTGTACGGCGGCCGTTTAAAAATTTAGTTTATCTATTTATTTTGATTTAGTCCAATGAAAATTTTAATCGATAACATAAATTTCTGCACCTTCTTTTACGTAACTTTGTAATTTATTGTGTATGTGCTTTTCGGACACCCTGCCTCCTTATTGTATTGTGCTTGAATGCATCAATGCCTCTGAACTGCCATATAGACCGAAATGTATTGAAATTTGACTAATCCTCAGAGACGGACCGAGGGGCGTTCGGAGCCCCAGGCGAAGCGCAAGAGCGGCGCATCTTCTCCATCATGTCTTATGAGATAGCAATAAAATGGCCCAGGAGCGGGGCCTCTATAAGCGCGGGGTCTTAGGCGATCGCCTACATTCGCACCCCCCTTAGGCCGGACCTGTAATCCTGTAACATAAATGCTACATACATCATTTTCAACGGATTGTATGGCACAGTAGATAGTAATAACAATAAGTATAAAAATTTAGAAAAAAAATTGGTACCGATTTACGACAGTTAGACAAGGACAGGCAGAAATACAAACAGAAATCGTAAAACACTTCAATTTTGTCGAGAAGTGTCAGAAATGACAGGACAAGTGTGCAAATTTCAAGAACAGTGAAAAACGTAACAAAAAAATTATACAGACTCACCTTTCATCGATTCAAGACTAATCGTACAGAAATTGGATTTGGTTCTGTTAACCTTTTATTACAATCATCTATGACACCCGATATAAAACTGTTACGCTCACGTAAAAGATAGCCCGAGATTACCCAATATGACGATCACACTGTTTGTTCCACTTTGGTATCGCATGAAGGCGAGTCATCCAAAAGCACTTCTTGGTTCGGACGAAACAGGGAGTCACGAGGTGCGTAAGAACGTCAGGTGACTGACACAGTCAGCTACACTCGTATCGTTTAACATCCCGTTTTTTTTATTTTTTTTATTATTTCTTTTGTTTAATTTTCGGAAAGCTGATAGGTGTGTTTCCGAGGAGCAGAAAGACCACTTCTCTCGCTTCCAAAACCGGGAAGCGGACGAGTAAACATTTCCCTATTGCAGTAAGTGGAGCAGTGGCGCTAGCAAGGTGTGTGTGTGTGTGTGTGGGGGGGGGGGGGTGAGTAAAAGCCGTAGCCAGAAACAAAATTTTAGAGGGGGGATATGTAGCTCTAAAATTAAAGTTCGGGAAGGTATAAGTAGCGCTAAAGTTCTTTCAACTTTCATTGATCTTCAGAATCAATGCAAATAAAAAAACTATACTAATGCATTGCCAAAAATATCGAGAGGGGGTCAAAGCAGGGGCGTAGCCAGGGGGGGGGGATATTGGGATATATCCCCCCCGAAATTTTTGGATTAGTGATGAAATTCCGTCTATTTATACACATAAGTTCATATCCCCCCCCCCCCCCCGAAAAATTTTCCTGGCTACGCGCCTGGGTCAAACCCCTATGATCACCCCCCTTGGCTAGGGCCTTGGTAGGGAGGGGGGAGGAGGGGGCTAGGGTTCTCCAGACGTACCAAAAGACACTGCTTATGGGCAACATTTTCCTTTCTTGTATCCTTTGTTAAAATCCCCTTCCAAAAATATTTGCATTGTTTTAGCGTAACATTTGGTCTTTTTTCTATACATTGGCGTAAATTGGCATGTAACACTGAAGGGGCAAAATGTTTCCCATTTTAGAACTGGTGTGTGTGTGTGGGGGGGGTATGCTTCCTATTGTAAAAAATACTGTTTCCAAATAGGTGATATCTGAATTTTCTTGAATTTTAGGGGAGGGGGGATTGCCCCTCCACTGTGGGGGGCGGTAAACTAAAAGCAAAAATAAAGGGTCGGCTGAACGCCGAAACTTAGGAAGAATGGGGCGGTAAATGAAAGGACCGCACCGGGCGCCAATAGCCCTCGCTTCGACTCGCTGGGACGATTTTTTGTTATTTCTTGATTGGGAGAAGGGGTTGTAGTTATCCTAGGTGTTTACTCACTCTTTTACTGAACAGAAAATCTAATTTTTCTGGTGGGACAAGAGTTTTCTGGGACGGGTTTTCCCCTCTTAGTTACGCTAATAAATTTTTATTAAGAGAATTTATGAATTGCACCAAGCGTTTCCAACTGGCGGCAAGCAGTGCCCTTTTTTGCAGGCCGCGAAGCGTTTTGGGAAAGGAATTTGCAGCATCCAATTAAATGGCCTTATTAAAAGTGTCTGTGAAAATTCATATCAGTTTCCAATGCTGTTCAACTGCGAATAGATTTGATTTACTTCGATTTCCAGGAAATTTTGTGTATCTACTTCTTGTGTTCTATTTCAATCCTCCCTTGTTTTTCAGATTCTTCTTTACTCCATCTCCTGAGACTTTCAACAATGCATTTTGATGTAGACATGTTTTTTTGCTGCAGACAGAACTGAATTCTCACGGAACATTTTGCTTGCTTTTATGCTAATCCGCCCCCCTCCACTTTGTAGATGTAAAGATTTTATTTAAAGTTGGAAGGGGGCCTCACCGTGGCACAGTGGTTATGCCACTGAAAATGGTAGATGGCCGAAGGTCCCGGTTCGGGTCCCATCGACCGGCTGTCGATCTAACGGTCTGGAGTTTTGGTAGGTTTTCTCCAGATGTAACGTGAATACGCCCTAGAACCCCTTAGAAAGTCTTCCTACCAAGGCAACACCCCCCACCCCCTTGGCAGATCGCCCTAGTGTAGGGTTGCCATAATCACACATAAGAACAACAATAAAGTTGGAAGTCTTTTTGCAATCCCATATTCTGTGGTGGTAAATCTCCACTCTCTTTGGTTGTGGGTTTCGAGTTTGACTCTGACTTGGGCTTGGTACGTCCGTATCCTCCTAGGGGTTGGAAGTGGGGGGGGGGCGGAGAAGTGGATTTAAAATATCCATTTCTTTCAGTCGTAATTCAATGCTTGTTTTTGTTTTTGCCTCGATGGAAGGTGGTCTGTTTTGATCAATGTCTTAACCCTACAAGGCTCAAATTTTCGGCGTCTGAAATAAATATAGTGACAAAGTTAAGGATTAGTATTTGGGGAAAAATAGTTTAAAAAATAATAACTCAATATTTTACTAGAAAATCACTTTTTTATTTCCGTTTTGTATGCGGTACACTGGGCCTTAGCTTCCGCCTTCAGTGATGCTACGATGAATGAAATACCGTTCGCTGATTGGCTCGCTTCTTGAGTTGCACACCACGGAGACGATATTTACCCCTCACACCCCGCACTTCCGTTTGCGCTTCTTACAAAAAATTTCGTTTCGCAGGCGAGGAGTCCGCTTTAGCACCTCTGAGATACGTTACTTCTGAAAAACTCGCGTAATATCCCTTTCACATAAGACCGATCGCGTTGTAGCGCGAGCTCATTGTACTGCCTGTGCAGTACAAAGGTATTACATAGTCGAAGGAATAAAAATAGCTAGTAAATTTTGGACACTCCTTTTTTTCAGCCTCCTGTGTTCGGTGCACAGCACACATTACACATGGCAGAACCGATCTGCGTACTGCCCGGTTAGGTATTGCTCATCCATATTTATATGCATTCATACATACAAAGTTTTTTTGTGCATATTGATCATATAAGGGTGGAGGTGGTACTTCTGTACAATTCACTCATTTCTACAATAAACAATACTGCCATTCAGTGGTGTAGCCCAGAGAGGGTTGGCGGTCAAGACCCTCCCCCCCAAGGGCGGATTAAAGGGGGCGGAGGGGCGACCGCCCCCCAGAAAAAAGAAATTAATGTAAAAGATCCTATTTTACTTCCATAGAATGGATGTATATGTCAATCTTCTAAATAACCGCCCCCCCCGACAAACTTGCATTAATCCGCTACTGCCCCCCCCCCTAAATGAGAGAGACAGACACGAGAAAAGGGATCTTATCCTTATTATCTTGAATTGATACATTTTTGCCCCCCACCGGAATGGGGGCACGGGCAGCAACCCCGTCTAGCATTTTCTTTGCCAGGCTCTGCTGTTGTAACTTCGTTGACCATCAGGGTATATTTAATTATAATTTAAACGATTGTTATAATGAGAAGTCAGAATTTGGTCAGAGTAGGTTCTAAATGGCGCCTTTGTATACGTACGTCAGCTACTATTTAAAACGTCTTCCGATTATTGTACAATCTTCAAAACTCTGTGATAGCTTTTGAATATTTTTAGAAGACATAAATTAAAGAAAAGGGGTAAAAAAAGTCCCTAAAAGTGAGTTTACAATAAACGAATTTACGGAATGGAAACAGTTTTAGAAGTTGCCTAAGGATGGCGACACTGATGCGTTTGTACACAGAGGCGCAGAGAGCCAAGTCGGGGCCCCTGGGGATAAAATCTTTGGAGTCCCTTTGCTATCCAGAAATCCTTTTGATGCCGTATTAGATCAATCATTTATTCCTTATTAAAAGTATTAATCATTTAAAGAAATTTTAAATTAATAGTAATTGGAAAATAATTAATAAAATTAAAATTATTAATTTAAAAGAATATTATACTTTAATAAACATCCATGCTCTAAAAAATACCAACAGTTTGTTTTGAAGGTTTCGTCACCTCCATAGAGAAACTGTATTTGAAACGTTAACATTTTTGCAAGGCATGCTTCCTGAGTATTGAAAAAATTAATATTTTTATTCATTCTTCCATGCAAGCAGGCAGCCAAAAAAGTTTCAGAAGGCCAAAAAGTGGAAATTTCAAAATTTCTCATAGAAAGTCTTGATCTTTAACATTTTGTTAAGGAAAATTCAAAATTTCGGAGGTTGGGTGTGCCCATAGTCTCCTCTATGGCTGGCTTTCTTCCACTATTTAACAATGTGTCTCGGGAAAAAAAAAAAAAAGATTTTTTGTTAAATAAATCTTTTCTACTTTTAGTCATGGCAAACCGTTGAATAACACCTTCAATGTCTACTTTTCTTGGAAAAGAAGACTCAATCACTAACACTCCTTGTTTTTGTCAAGTTGGTGGTTTATGCTATAGATGGCTTTTTGTAATTTCATTGAAAAATTAATTTGAAACATCCGCGGACATAATCTAAATTTGGACATTTTTTTGACAACTCACAATTAAGTATCATATAAACAGCAAAAGTGGGGCCCCTTCACAAGCTGAGGCCCTGGGGATTTTACCCCTGCTCCCCCTCCCTCTCTGCGCCACTGTTTGTACACATGAATTCGGGATCACTTGAAAAGTCGATCCCGATTAATTTTACAAGCGTCTAGCTCCCGCCGGCCTAACTATTGAACCATTCAATGCGCATGTCCGTATACTTCCCCGAGATCCGCTCAGGAAATGAATGGTGTCGCCATCTAGTGATTACTTTTGGAAACTTTGATTGTATAAAAAGTAATAAAAAGAAAATATATCAAATAGTTATTCTTTACTGATAATCTATAATTAGCAATATTGTAGCTGGTTAATATTCCTACATAAGTCAATTATTTTTAAAATAGTTTATTAAGTAAATGGATTTTAGCAGATTTTGAAATATTTACCATTGGCCTTGAACTTGTTTTTATAGCAGTTTTGTATTTGTGTTAAGTTAAAAAAAAATAATACTGCATATCACCTCCTGCCCCCCCCCCCCCCAAATTTAATTTTAGAACGACATATCCCCTTTAAATTTTTTTTTTTTCTATTTTTAAATATTTCAAAATCTGCTAAAATCATTTACTTAATAAACTATTTTAAAAATAATTGACTTATGTAGGAATATTAACCAGCTACAATATTGCTAATTATAGATTATCAGTAAAGAATAACTATTTGATATATTTTCTTTTTATTACGGAGAAATACAATCATACAAGTTTCCAAAATTAATCACTAGATGGGGGACATTTGGGATATAAAAATAAAAACGAGATTGTGTGTGTGAGGCCATTCTTATTTAAAACTAAATATTCCAAAATCTGCTAAAATTATTTACAGGGGCGAGGCGTGAATATATGCCATATTCATCGCTCCTTACAGATTTATCCCCCTCTTCTCCGCCAACGCAATCGCACATCCACACACTGTGTTGGAAGTTCTAATGAAACGATCGACGACGAAAAGAGAATTTTGGGGCCAAATTTTGATCATTTTTGTATAACAAGGGTGTGATGCATATAGTAAATATTATGTTCATATATTTTATTAACATTTAAGTTAAATAATTAGTATAAAAATATACAAACAAAAAAAAACTATGGTAGTCTAAGCTGAATTTCTTATTTGATTGGGTTGATTACTGATTCATTTTTCAAAAAAACACATAACTCAAAAGAAATACTAGACGTTGTTATTGGACTATGGTTTATTTTTTATGTAAAACAATATACATAAGACCGAACACATTCACACAGTAAATTTGCCTTACACTGGAATATTTTTATAAGATGGTGTAAGAATAAAGAACATTTTGGGGTGTACTTCAAAGTAAATTAGATTATCTAACGTTTGAAAAAAAGCATCCTAAATGGTTATTTGTATTATTTATTTAGAGATTTAATAATTAAAAATGAAAAAAATAATCTTAAATAGTTATTAGTAGTTCTATTAATTTAGAGATATATTAATTAGAAATGGGAAATTATTGATATATACAGATATTGTAATTATCGAAACCGTAAAGAATAATATTTATCCATTATTTGAAAATAAAATCCATTCTTATTTTGGATGAATATTTTTCGATTATTATGTCGTAAAATCTTTTTGTCTTAAGCATGCCAACATTTCTTTCTCAACCGATAGCAATGAAATATTACTCATCCGATTTTCACTTTGGGCGGATCTCTTATATGTGTGAATTCTTTTTAAAGCAGGGGTCTTCTACTAGCATCCGACAAATAGTCCATTTTTTGAAACATTCAAATTACAAATGCATAGGTCATTTTTTTCATTGTAGAAATTTATTATTTTTTTCGCATTAAAGTATTTAACAAACGAACAAAAAAAAAATATTTTCAACATAACAAGCAATTTTATTATATTTAGAATAAGTTACACGAAACAGCAGTGCATTTTCTTATTATGTAAAGAAATGACGCAAGAATTTCGAGTAAGAAGAGACAAGAAGTGATTTAATTTCAAAAATCATTTTAAAAAATGATTTTATTTATTTTAATTTAAGATCAAAATAAAAGCATCCCACAGATAGGCATTGCCGTTCTGTCTTTCGTTCGGATCAACATTCACATGCACATATTTTTTGTACAATCAATCAGTACACTCGCCTAGTGGTGTTAAAACGCTGGTTGGATGCTATCTTTTTAGAGATGACCTGGCTCACTTTTCACCGTATATTCCTCACGAAATTTTCGCGCTATTGATTGGCCAAGGAACTGCGCGCGTCATCGGACGAGATGCTCTGTTATCAGCGCATCTCTTTTCGGGTCGGGACGATTTCCTTTATGACCAAAAGATGGCAGCAGTAAGAATCTTGTATAAACGGAGGTTCCTCTGCGAAACCAAACAAGACAATAATAAAATTACCTTATAAGCCGTTCCTTTGAAAAAAAAATATTCTATTGCGAAAATTTTATAAAATTAGGTTTTTAAATACGCTGAATTCAAGTTCAAAACTCTTCACATTTTTCAGAAACCTGCTACTCATCTGCGCATCGTGCGCGGACTGAAGCCCTCGCCCCTGATTATTTACTATAATAATATATCAAAAAGAATAATTAACTTATGTAAAAATTACTTAATACATAATTTTAATTAACAAGCAATTGGTAATTCCAAGATCACGAGGAAGAATAAATATTTGAAGCATTTCTTTTATAATACAAAAGGAAAAATAAACACAAGTTTCAAAGCTAATCCTAAATATTTCAAAATTTCTTTTTCATTATGGAGAAATACAAAGTTTCAAATAGTAATCACTAGATGGCGACACATTCATTTGCTGAGCGGATCTCGGGGAAGTATACGGCATGCGTATTGAATGGTTCAATTAGTTTAGCGTAGAGATGGTGCGGTTCGACTCATTTTTACTGATTCGAATCTACGACTCACTCACTACTTCGGATGATTCGAATCAGTGATTCGCATCTTGAATCAATAAAAACAACTAAAGAAATTTTCCCTCTCTCTGCGCCGAAAGCCGTACTATTTAAACACCCTTCACCCATTCATCGGGTTTCTTCTCCGCTGAGTTCTCGGGCAGTTAGCATCTCTCTCTCCTTGCTCGAGTAAAACTAGTGTTTAAACCTGCCCGAAATGAAAATACAGGGAGCTTCGTATGACCCCCTGGGCCTGTAAGATTAAAAGGTTAAGTTTGGTGTCAAAGTATTCGAAATTTTATGTAACGATGGGGGTTCCTAAGGGGGGGTCGAGAATCAATAAAAATGCGCTCCGATGGATAGTTTCCGAGATATACGTTAATTAATTATGCTAATTAGACTAATTAACCATGATTGAGGCTTAAAAGGACTGCAAACATGTAGAAATTGGCTCTGGGATGGTTTCCAGACTTTGGAGTTGCCGCCGGAGGAGGCTAGTGTTTAAAATGCCCAAATTGAAAATATAGTGGAGCTTCGTATGACCCCCTGGGCCTGTAAGATTAAAAGGTTAAGTTTGGTGTCAAAGTATTCGAAATTTTATGTATCGATAGGGGTAAACGCCTAGGGGGGGTCGAGAATCAATAAAAACGCGCTCCGATGGATAGTTTCCGAGATATACGTTAATTAATTATGGTAATTAGACTAATTAACCATGATTGAGGCTTAAAAGGACTGCAAACATGTAGAAATTGGCTCTGGGATGGTTTCCAGACTTTGGAGATGCCGTCGGAGGAGGCTAGTGTTTAAAATGCCCAAATTGAAAATATAGGGGAGCTTCGTATGACCCCCTGGGCCTGTAAGATTAAAAGGTTAAGTTTGGTGTCAAAGCATTGGAAATTTTATGTATCGATGGGGGTTTACGCCTAGGGGGGTCGAGAATCAATAAAAACGCGCTCCGGTGGATAGGTTCCGAGATATACGTTAATTAATTATGGTAATTAGACTAATAAACCATGGAGCTGTTTTTTCTGCGATGAGAGAAGAAGAAGCTTTCCGAGAGAAAGCAGTAGCAAAAGCATCACAAGCTGGTATTGATCTCAGGATTTTCTTATCGCCGGCCTCAGAGGCGTAGCCAAGGGGGGGGTTAGGGGGGGGTTTGAGGAATTTTTTGCCATACAAAATGTATATTCTTCACTACATTATCATACACACGTATACATATATATGAGTTGCAGTAGTCATAACCCCTCCCCCCCCATGAAAAATTTCTGGCTACGCCCCTGGCCGGCCTGTATTTTTGCCCTTTATCGAATTCGAGATTTCACTGAAATGAAAATGGGAATATCGGATATTTGATGTTGAAATAAAACCGATATGTCGATTTTTGGCCCAGTCCTACTGAGGGGCTGCTGCCCCCCCCCCCAAAAAAAAAATGGGACCCTTTACTTAGCTTACAATTGAACTTTATCTTTAAATTTGATACCCAGCCCACCCCGAAATAAAATCCTGGCTACGCCACTGTCAATAACACTAACTACGCCACTGCTTTAGACCCTATTTTGTATTTCTCTGAATTACGAAAGAAAATAAAATCATTCCCCTTAAACGAAAAACAAGGTAAAAAAAAAAAAAAAAAAAAAAACGAAATCTGCTGCAATAAAGCGAAATGTTATTTTGCTTACTACAAAGTCCTTTTGTGAGAGCGCTTAATACCGCCCCTGTATCCTTCATTAAAAGTGACAAACACAATCCTAACTTTATTTCATTCTATTTCCTTCACATGAAAATCCGCCACCATGTAAACTTAATGTTCCGTTTTTTTTTTTTTTTTTTTTTTTTTTTTTTTTTTTGAGGGTGGGGGCAGGGGGACATATATTGAAGTTAAAAGTAGAAAAGGGATGTTTCATTAAATTTTAAACAAATATTAAATCAGCCAGACAAGTTGGAAAGAGGGATTTTCTTAATTTTTTTTCCGGGGGGAGATTGACCCCTCTTGCCCTTAGGAAGTAATGCCTATGCCCCCCGCCAAAAGCAAACGATGTTCGACCCACTCCACACCCACAGACAGATAAAACTTTAAATCCGACCACCAACCAAGAAATGAAACACCAAAGATTCGAAAAAAAAAACTTCAATTAAATGAAACATCCTTTCAACTCTTTTCGACTCCTTTCGACTCTGAGTCGATAGAAGATTCGAAAAAACCCCTCCAATTAAATGAAACATCCTTTCAACTCTTTTCGGCTCCTTTCGACTCTGAGTCGATAGAAGATTCGAAAAACTAATGAATCTCAACGATAGTATACAATCACCGAAACAGAGCGAAACACTGAATCAGTAAAGATTCGTTGCTGCACCAACTCAGTGACCAACTCACCCACACCCACTCATTTACTGTTTCAAATCATCTATCGACTCAGAGTCGTAAAGAGTCGAAAAGAGTCGAAAAGAGTCGTAAAGAGTCGAAAAGAGTTGAAAGAGTAAGGGAAAATCTCTGGGAAACGGCAAAGGGAAAATAAGTTTTTCTTCCCTTCGCACTTGGAATGTATTTCCCTTGAGGGCTTGAGATTCGAATCAGTAGAGAGTGAGTGTAAAGACTGAGCCACTCAGTACCAAGATTCGAATCACTGATTCGACTCATCGAATCATTGGCCATCTCTATTAGGCGGGCGGGGGCTAGACGCTTGTATAAATTTTACCCAGATCTTGGCTCAGTGCGAATGGAACATTTAAACTAATTGACAAACTCGATCCGCTTGAGCCTACTTAATTGCTTTGATATCATAGGTTTTGCGTAAACTATAATCTGACATTATAGTAAATGCTCTTTTAATCTTTATGTTCATTATTATCAAACCTTAAGAATTTGAATTTATTTTTTGAATTAATTTTTTTTGGGGGGTGGGGGCAGAGCCTGATTATGACCAACTGGGGCCCCGGGCATTGATGAATTTGGGCGCCCCGTCTATGAAATTTGTTTTATTTTTCATAAAATTTTGATATAAAAAAGAATATTTCAGAATAACATTTGATATTGGTGGCCCTTTCGAGCTGAGGGCTCTTGGCAAAGTCCCGATTTGCCCAGGCGATAATAAGGCTCTGGGTGGGGGGTGGTATTATGCTGAACTATTGGGTTCGTACAGTATGTGAATTGTCGAAATCAAATGTAATGAAACACATCTTACTTTACTTTGGTTTTGAGAGGTGAAAATAAACATACATTCATTATTAGACAGATTAGCGACCGCCTCACTGCTAATCACTTATTACGTTAGGGTTAATGTTGATACAAATTTAAGCTAATCTCTACTTATTATAAAAGAAGGTGTCTGTCTGTGTGTGTGTCTGTCGGCAGCGTTACGGACAAACGGCTACACCTAGAAACACCAAATTTAGTACTCGGGAAGATGTAAATATGTAGTTTGTGCACCTCGAAGCGATTTTTTCAAAATTCGACCTAGATTTTTTTTTTATTTTATGTTTTATGCGATTTTTGGCATTTTTTCTCACCTAATTCGTAATAACGGCGGAAATTAAGCTCGCAGCAAAACGGCATTTGTATCATCGGATAGAGGAAGAAATTTTCTTTTAAAAACAGTTTGTTCTGAATACGTAAAATGATTTACCGATTTTTAGGAATTTTTTTTACTAAACATCTGCTTCGCGATTTTTTTTCGTAAAATAATTTTAAAACTGTCGCATCTTGAATTCTATCCGTCATAACTTTTAGATATTTTGACAAATCGTGAAACATTCTTTTCTCCCTCTTTTAAAATAAAAAACGAAAAAATTATGTAAATTAGATGATTTTTTACGAATTTTAATGCAGCCTAATGTTTAGAATTTAATAGCATCAACGCGATATTACGCCATTCATTACATTGCGATCACGGCACGAGAATTTATGTTCGGTTGTTGCCACAGAAAGGATTAAAAAAAAGGATTTTTTCAACCAATCGAGTTTTTAAATGGGATATCAGAATTTCAATTCGCAAGTGAGGATCTATGACGTCAAATGCTACGCCGACGTTACGCCATAATTTTAACTCATTTATTCCAGCTCTATTTTCAACACAGGGAGACGATATTTTGATTAAAATTTACTGTAGAAATAAACTAAGAAATTCACTATTATTATTAGAAGTGGTATTTTAATCCGGTGCTTATTTAAAAATTGAAATGTTTTCACGGCGCTGAAAATGTTCATTTTAAAAGTTACAAAGTTCGTTTCAAAGCGCGATATATTAACCCATTTATGCCTAGCGTCCCTTTTTTGGGACGGCATTTTCGCTATTAGTCGAAAACGTTATTTATTTTTCCTAGCCTTTATTCATGAGTATTGAGCCTCAACTCTACAAAATATTTTAACATGACCAAGTAGGATGTTGATATTTCGATTTTTATGCATAATGATTTTAAAAGAAATCATCCCTTGTTCAAGAAGTTGACATCAGAAATTTATCTATTATTTCTGTTATCAGTAAAAATCGAAGAAAGTCGCAAATATATCCAGGCACAAATGGGTTAAAATTTTTCTATTTACTATTTTTATTTTTGGCATTTAATTTAGCGCAGGCGTTGCCTAACATACGCATGCAGGTTGCGAGTATAGTTTTATTTTCACGTTGAATTACGTTCCTCCATAAAGGTCCAACGCAAAGTTTTAATGATACCGTTTGAAAACAATTATGCTAAATATCGAAATTAACTCCCTCAATCTACCGGGGTATCCTTTACGGCAGTCAAACAGTGACGTCATAAATTTAAAAAAATGCGTGAAATTTGTAAACTCTGCAACTCTAACGCCCTGTCACAATTAAAATGGGAAAAAGTAGCTCCTCGAGATTACACAGTTTGATGTTTTTCAGGAGACAGGACTATGGAGGATATAAAAGATATCGCTATATTAGATACATGGATATTTAAAATGGCACCCCTTGGATATTTTCTCCCCACAGTAAGATGAAATGGTTTGCGGCGCTAAATACGCCAATCTTATAAAACTATGTATAAATTAAATATATATGGAGAGTTTCTTTAATGGCAACCATTATGTGAAATGATTATTATTTATGCTAATGCGTAAATTGCAAAGAATCGCCACAGAATCACAAGATCCCATTGAGGCCAAATAATCTAAGCTGTTTCTTTTAAGGGAGCCTTGAAGAGGGAGAAGCGAGTATAGATAGTATTAATGTACGTAATAGGTAGTATTATTAGATTTGTAAAGATAATATGAATAAATCGCAATGTACCACGTTAATAAATATTTCATGAAATTAAAAGTGTTTATCCTTTTTCAACGGTTGCCTTACACCAACTAAATGAAAAGTAATTCTAATTTGCGTTAATATATCCCGTAGTAATTTCAACAGAGGAGATTACTTGAACTTTTTTAAAAATGAAATTCTGTTTTGTCACATGCAGATATGATTTTAGTAGTAAAATATTCCCTTCTTCCCGTATGAAGAGCGGGTGCGCAGCTATTTTAAAAACATCTCTTGAAAATAGCATAAATGAATTCAGAAGACCTCAAAACGTGTAAATACACCAAAATCTCGAAGTCGAATTTTTTCATGATTACAATACTTTCCTTATATGGTACATGTTCGGAAAGAAATAAATGGTGCTCCATTTCATGTAGTGTCTTAGGTATTTAATGCTACAACTTGAGCCTAAAAAACAGTATTATGTAGAAATAAGACATTTTGAAAGCCAGGAGTTCTCTGCAAACCATTAAGCTTTCCACTTTTTTGATAGTGAATGACACTGACGTAGTTTTTTGAGTCATTATACTGCAATGATCAGGTTAGTACTCATGACACAAACTTTACATTAAGAGTCAAATAATTTTGCTCTTTTTTTTTTTTAATTCCACATCACGAATAATTTCGAATTACACATGTAAGGAAAATTTTCGTTTCCTACCGTGCGAAGATCCGGCACGCAGCTAGTAACAACATAAAGTGTAACCGTAATTTATTTTATTTTCTCGAAAACTACGATTTTCTTTTTTTTTAATCGAATCACTGAAGTACTTTTGAAAGTGTGCGTTCATCCGAATGTTAAATACATGATATCCATCGCAAGAGATTTTAAGATGCATTTTTTATTGAGCAGAAATCTGAGAGTTGATTATGTGTATTGGCGATAATATGCTGTCCTCCAGAAGTTAAGGTACAACGGGTTTTTAATGTCTGATTCGCAAATGAATGAATTTAGAAGCAACGGATTTGATGTATAAGTGCACTAAACAGTTATTTATTGAATGCGACATAAAAATTTACATAAGTTAAACGCAAAAAATTATTTACCACAAAAAGAAAAGCAATCTTGGTGGAAAAGTCCAGTTTTGGAATAAACAGTACATCACAGTTTTATGTGGTAAAATGTCATAGAAACATAACAAAAAATAGTTCTAATAAAGAATGTGTCCCCCCGTAACTTGAATGTATAGGTGGAATCGACTTTCCATGCTCCCAACTAAGTTGTCGGAGCAGGGACCAATTTGCAGAGATGGAGGCCTAAGGCAAAAACTACCTTGGGGACCCTCTCTTACGAAAACTTCTTTATATCCTATAAAGGAACTTTCATATCACAAAGAAATATGTTATCACAGCACAGCATAAAAATGATTATTGAATCGCGATGCAAAATGAAATGCAAAAGTTCGGTGATAATATTATTATGCAGGATAATACAGGGTGTCCGAAAAGTCCTTGACATATTTCAAAAATTCACAAAAGAATTAACAACAAATTGTTATATGAATATGTGGCTCGCACAGTAATGCTTCACAGAATCAAGAATTAATTTTTCCATCGTAAAACAAATTACTTTTAAAATGTGTTCATAGATGGCGCTGCATCTCCAGTTTTTCAGCAATGAGAGCCAATAGGGATTTTCGTGAAAGTTTCAAACAGCATTGACGGGCTCGGGAATATTCATTCTAGCTTAGGTGACTGCAAACTGAGAAGAGCGACATTGCGTAGGTTGGTATTTCGGAATCAAAATCCATAGGCTATAGCCCCCTGAGTCGAAAACAGCATTTTAGGCCCTGGCATGAAAAGGTTTTAGAGACTGGAAGCGGTTTTAGACAGGTAAAGAAGTGGTCGGCCACGAAGATCTGATGAGACTGTACAAGGCATTCGGGAAGCTTGCACTGACGGTACAGCGCCACCTAGGAATACAATTTGGAAGGGTTTTTTTTTTTTTTACGATGTAAAAAAAAAATCTTAAACCTGTGAAGTATTATTGTGCAAACCGCATATTCATACGATAATTAGTTTGCTTTTTTTTATGAATTTTTTTTAATGTGGCAAGGACTTTTCGGACACCCTCTGCATTTCCAATTATATGAAAATTTTTTTTCCAAGCTTTCCATTCCATTGCCACATTTTTCAAGTTTAAGTTGTTCCAACACTATTATTTATTTTTCTAATGGTTTATATCAGAGCATTTATTTATAGTGGGACAGATCTTCACTTTGATCCACTTGGGAAACTATTTCCTTTTATATGTTCCGATTGAAAATCAGCTCTATTGGTGTGCCTCCCGATCCGCATACATCATTGCACAGGCTCAAGGCCTAAATGATAAGTTCTACGCCTACAAATAATTGCCTGAGACTATATATAGTTTAGCT